>JAODUE010019784.1:0-22480 GCA_027564755.1 Amblyopsis hoosieri | reverse complement strand
TCTCATGGACTATGAAACCCTCTATCAAACCCTCTCTCATGGACTATGAAACCCTCTATCAAACCCTCTTTCATGGACTACCAAACCCTCTATCAAACCCTCTTTCATGGACTACCAAACCCTCTATCAAACCCGCTCTCATGGACTACCAAACCCTCTCTCAAGCCCTCTTTCATTAACTACCAAACCCTTTATCAAACCCTCTCTCATGGACTACCAAACCCTTTATCAAACCCTCTATCAAACCCTTTCTCATGGACTATGAAACCCTCTCTCAAATCCTCTTTCATGGACTACCAAACCCTCTAGCAAACCGTCTTTCATGCACTGTCAAATTGTTTATTTCATGCACTATCAAACCCTCTTTCATGCACTGTCAAGCTACAGTAGCATACTCTCACACTGGGATTCCACTGGCGCGTGTGCGCTGCGTTCCTACGCCGACGCACGTTTGTTGCGTCCTCTCAAGATGTCAACTTCCACTGAGAGCATTTCTGAAGTGTAGCGCTGCGAGGCAGTTGTATTGGCGAGACTACTTTGCCTGTCCGACATTGACTTTCAATCTAAGGAAGATAATTGTAGGCTACTCATTTCCACTCCCAAAACTACTGCAATTTAAACTTCACACCTTGTCCTTTCTGGAATTGAAAAATAATAAAAAAGGATGTGTGGTTTCAATTTAACTGGAGCCTGAACACACGCGCCACACACGCGCCCGGTGGAATCCCAGCATGAGGCTAACACACACTAACAAAGGTGAGACCATCTCAGTACAATTGATTTTCACTTGAAATACAGTATATTAATTAAATAATTTTTAATTAATAACATTCTATACAAACCTTTCTTTAATTGTATGCTGAGTCTGGCTGCAAATGTATTTAATTGTTAGGGATGCACCGATGCATTTACCTGGATTAAAAATGTATATTACAGTCCTGAAAATGTTGTAAAAAGTATAAAATCTGCATCGGCCAAAAACAATTTACAGATCGGTGTATCACTATTAATTGAGTATGAATGTACCAGGAATGTCAGGATGTGATATATTATATAAAGAGACTAATGGTTCTAGTACTGCATGGACACTGTTCACAGTATCAAGAGAGCCCAGCTGACAAACCTGTCTGTGCCTTCATTGAGAGATAATCGACGGGCATCCTGTTAGTGAGTCACAGTGGAAATGCCTCCAAATTGAGCTCAGTGGTGTTGTTACAGCACTCACTCTCCCCAGTAGCCACGCCGCTGCCTCGGTGACAGCAGTAATAGATTGTGTTTGGATGAGAATGAGATTGCACCGTGTAAACTCACATCCACACTGCAACTCTCCTGTCCCCCCTTTGCTCACTTTCTGTCTTCTTCTCTCTCTCTGTGCTGCCGCAGATGGAGGTAAGTGGGATAGGACGTGTTATTTGGTCCCCCGATCACCTTTCATGGCCCGGGAGGTTGTGGGGGGGGGGGGGCACAGAGCAGATTTCCCCAGGGTTCAGTGCAATACAGGAAGACAGGCCTCCATCTGTTACTGTTCCCAACTGTTCCCATACAGCTGTTTCATAGCCATTTTAAGAACAATAAACGGGACAATGATGCGTCACATTCACATTTTCAGGGGCAGCGTAGGTAAATACTGAAGGTTACTCTGTTCACGTTGAGGGATGCCAATCAGGGAAGTGAGGCCATTTCTGTGGGAAGGGGTGAAGGTTTTCTAGTACAATAAAACGTTTTATAATAATTCTTAATATTCTCTGTTTACTTATATGGTCAAGGAAAATTAAAGTTTGTATTCAGCAAAAGTCACAGAGAAGTCTGAGAATGTCACATTTGAGCCCTGATTATCATTGTGACTGGTATTATATTGTATTGTAGCAGGGACATGCTATGCTCTGATGAAGGTGTGTACTGACCACTAGCTGGACCTCTGGTGGTCCCCCTGCAGGTTCAGAATGGGTCGACCCAGAGGATCCTACTGTCATTGCCGAGACAGAGCTACTTGGAGCTGCAGCGTCGATTGAAGCCGCAGCCAAGAAACTCGAGCAGCTAAAACCCAGAGTCAAGCCGAAGGTATACCCCCCCCCCCCTTGACCCTCTCCTCCCATACATACGAACAAACACACACAGCCATTTGGTTTAAATTAATCAGTGCATTTATGCCTGCCAAAAAAGTTTTTTGTTGTTGTTAACAATGTAGTGGTTGTTCTTATGTTTTATACAACAACTCCTACAGCTTTTCTGTAACTGTTGACTTTTGTAGATGTTTGGAGTACTGTTGCTAGGACACATAATTAGATTGCAAGGTCCCAAGGCTTGTGTTGGAATGAGTTCAAGACTGTGATGAACTTCCTGCAGCCTGTAATGCAGGAGAGGTCAACTAGCTTAGTGAACCTATTTCCTTTATTTCACTATTGCATTCCTTTTACTAAACCAACCCGTTTCATCTATTGTGCATTAAAATATGTATTGCATTAAATATGTATTTATTTATATATATATATATATATATATATACATATATATATTTATTTAGTATGTATTCTGTAGATCCAAAAGATGGAGAGGATGTTTTTGATCAAAGCAACTGTATATAGTACATATTACTATTGAATAAACATATACTACTGCATTAAAATGCACTACAGTATATACAATGTAATTATGCATCTGTGCCGTGCTACTGCATGTTTGTCTGGAGACTTTATATCTAGATCTTTCCTCTGTCTGTAGTTTGTCCCCTTCCTCATTCTTACTCTGTTCTACAATTAAGTTAACAGTTAATAATAAGCACAGCTAGGTTACAATATCTCATGTAAACCCCACAAATGATACATCTGGTGGTAGTTAGGTGGATTCTCAATTGCGAGGGACTTGGCATCTACGAGGTTCAACTGTGGAACAATGTGAATGTCTCCCTCTAGTGATGTAATAGTAAGTTGAATTCTGTGAGAGATAGAATGTTCCATTGTGTTTAATATTTGTGAGCATCCATTGCTCTCAATGATACTGTAGCACTACATTAGCATAATACATTGATTGCATCGCCTATTGTAGGCTATTTTAGCCTACTAGCATACTATAAGTCTAGACTGCTAAATTCAAAGCTGCAGATATATGTGTTACAGATGTACATGTACAGTATGTAACCTACTGTATTACAGTTAGGACATGACGCTCCTGCACGCGTCAGAGCGTGTGTTTGAGAGAGGGGTAATCACAGCCATTTGGAGAACCTACCGAATAACACAAAGTTTATTGCACGCAATGTTTCAATAGACATTTAAAACTTAGCCGGAATGCTGCTTTGTCTCTTTATGTTCCGACCCACTCGCACCCACAATATTTTCAGATAAGCATACCTGAACCGTCCAGATCTGCGCATCAATATATTATGGTAAAAGCATGGCTCATGTAAAGAAATATAATCTAATAATACTATGACTAGGACTAAAAGTCAAATACTCCTGTGGCCACTAAGTGATACAGTAGTAGCTCATGTAGTTATAATCACACATATAATGACATATAGAGCTCATAACCACCTTTAACACGGAGAGCATCAAGACTAGCAAGGATATAGATGAAGTAAATGAATGAAGTATAAAAACCAATCAGTCTATACAGTACATTTATATTGAATGTTTACATGCAAGTGACCTTTACTTATCCTTTTCTTCCTCATTATCTTATGTGTTCCTTCTTTCTGCTCCTTCTCACTCCCACTCCCAGTCAGTAGGGGGCACAACTCTCCTATCCCCCCCGCATGCCCCTTCCCCTCATTCTCTTGAGCCGGTGTAGACCTGGAAGCCTTCTCTGCAGGGCTCTGTCTGATATGTTTGATATATTAGGTTGTTATTCTGTCCAACTATATATCAAACATATTCCTACAGTGTCCTGTTCTGTCTCCAGCCACATGTGCCTTGTGTGTTGTGGTCAGTTCCCACGAAGGAGGCGTTTGCTGCCACTAGAGGTCGCCCTCCTCCACAGCTGTTGTGTCTTTAAGAGACCCTTCTCCGCTGTAGCTCCTGGTCTGACCGGCCGTGTCCTTCTGCTCCCAGCAGGCGGACGAGACGCTGGATTTTGAGGAGCAGATTCTGGAGGCGGCCAAGTCCATCGCCGCGGCGACCAGCGCCCTGGTTAAGTCTGCATCTGCCGCTCAGAGAGAGCTGGTGGCACAAGGCAAGGTGAGTCGCAGACCCGTTGCAAGACTCACATCACTCTATGATGTTAACGGCTATTTACGTGTGGCTTAATATTCCCCTCATTCTCGGCTCTCTAGGTGGGGTGCAATCTAGCCAATGCCGTGGACGATGGCCAGTGGTCACAGGGTCTCATCTCAGCTGTGAGTGTGGTCTTAGAATAAATACATGAAGCTTGTCACTTGGAACGCCAGCTCCATCCCAGCATGGCTTGAGTTTGGCTTAGTCTCATCTGTAACCAACCATAAACAGGCTAACATTTAGTGTGATCGACTCCCGTCCAAAAGACTGTGGGTTTGATCCCCTACAGGCCTGGTTCTACCTGTCGTCATCACCACTAATCCTTACTGCACATGCTCCTTAAAGGCAGGGTCAGTCATTCCCATGAACGCTTGTTAACTTCGAGCTCAAATCAAAACAATAGCCCTCCGAAGCTCCGCCTCACGCATCGAAAGGCATGGTGAAGTAAGGTGCAGTGCTACGGCTTTGTTGTTGTGAGCGGCGTTCGCCACTTTATGTCTACGGAGCCAGGGCTGCGAAGGTGTACCATGTTAGTTTTTCAACACGCACATAGAACACAGAGCTAAGCTAAGCTAGCGAAATGCGAGGCGATATTTGGTGAATTTGGCCAAGTGTATTATCTTACAATTAGCTTGCAATAGCTGACTATTATATACCTTTAATACGTATGTATGTCTCAGTGTGTAACTGTTATCTGGTCCTGGTGTCCTGCAGGCTCGTATGGTGGCTGCAGCCACCAGCAACCTGTGTGAGGCTGCCAATGCCTCCGTGCAGGGCCACGCCAGCGAGGAGAAGCTCATCTGCTCAGCCAAGCAGGTGGCTGCCTCCACGGCTCAGCTGCTGGTGGCCTGCAAGGTCAAGGCTGACCAGGGATCGGGGGCCATGAGGAGGCTACAGGTGGGTCAGCGCTAACTGCACTCAGCGGGGATGTGTTGAAGGCAGATGCCTGGGTTCTTCAGGTCAAATGCTTTAGGGAGGGGGGATAGAGGGAGCAGGAGAGGAGAGAGGGCAGGAGGGGGATAGGAGGTGAGAAGATAGAGAGGGAGGGAGGTTTAGGGCTGTTGGAACACCAGAATGTCTTCTATTAGTCTTAGACCAGTAAATGGATTGCTCTTTCATCTTATTAATCATATATTTATAAATGCAAGTAAATTGTCTTTGTCATGTTTGTTATTAACTAAGTTGTTAGTCCTGATTTGTGTTGATTTTGATGTTAGTAATACTGATGTTATTACTTCTTTCCAACAGTTAATATGAATGTATAAGAATGAGAATGAATAATACTATGTCTGTTCTTTTGAATGCTTTGGCAACAACATGCAGTACATGTATTGTATACACTGTGGTATGCTATATACAGTATGTTCCAGTGTTCGTCAGGTTATACAGAAACTGAGTAAGATCCCATTGAGGACTTATCGTGGATTTGGTTCAATACATAGAGTAGCATTTTACATTCTTTATTTAATATTTACAGGTGCATTAACTATCTCCACTCCAAACTATACTTTAGTTGATTTATCCAATCACCATGGAATCCCTCATTTAAGAGGAACTACTTCATTAGAAATGTGCTTGTAATTTGCTTGCATGCAAATCTGAAAAGTCTCATTAATGGCCAATAAATACACACTTCCCTTTATACAGTCATGGTAAATGGTTAATAGGCTGTTCCCTGCTGCTGTAGGCTGCGGGCAATGCAGTGAAGCGTGCTTCAGACAACCTGGTGAAGGCAGCCCAGAAAGCCGCATTCGATAAGGCTGATGATGACAGTGTTGTGGTGAAGACCAAATTTGTCGGAGGCATAGCTCAGGTGAGATATAAAAAGTTTACTTTTTTGTTATCCTAAAATATTATTTTAACTTTCAGATGTGCACTCACGTGAGTGAGTCAGCTTTCTTTATAGGTAGAGAATGAGCTGTTCTTGGCACTACTACTGTATACACCACTAGATGGCATTATATAAGCTCTTGAGTTCCTAAAAGCTTATTACAAATGTTCTGGATCAACCACTGTGACCTGACCAGCGTGTCCTTTACTGTATATTCGCAAAGCTTTGACATTACACAAACCTCTCAGTAATTTCTTCAGTACTGTTAACCATTCTAAAATGGCCATGGGCTGCTGTGGATGAATAAGCCCCATCAGCTGAATTCCAGGCTGTGGTTAACCAGGCCTCCACAGCTGCATAGGCATTGAGGAAAAAGCTAATGGCAGAGCTAAACGTGGATGGAAGTGGAACAATGGACTTCTACTGTACAGTAGTAAAAATAATGGGTTGTCCCTGCAGATAAATATTTAATTTGTTAATTTTCACAGATGTTTTCTGGCATGAACTGTATGTGCATCCACACATATACAGTGTACCCACACTCACACACACAGACAAAATCACACGTCCTGTAATTGCACCAGTCAATTTATTATAAACGTTAGGTGTTGTTTATCTGCAGTGCTGTCTTAACAACCCACACTCCAATATCAGCGTCCAATATTGAGGTGGAAGCTCAGAAGAAAACACTGTACATGCTGCTGCAGAGAAATTACATCTGTTGCCACAGACAAGAAATGATGATTATAGGCTTTCTATAACCCACTTGAAAACTATGTGAGAGGGAATAACCTAAATTATCCATGTCTGTGAAAGATACTTGATACCTCAGCAGGCCACTGGGAGCTCTGTATATTCTGTAGAAATTCTGCATTTGATTTTCTGGGTCACTTATCACTCATTAGCATGTGGTACCAGATCAGTTGTAAATTGCTCAATTACTGTGTCTTCATGTGTGGTCAAACATAGTGTGGGGTGGTTTCTACGTCTATGTGAAGGTTAGGGTGTGTGTAGTCTCAGCCTTTTCTGTTCATTAGCACTATGTCACATAGGCAACTCTGTGCTGACTGTCACTATCTCATCTCATCTCCGGGTGGATGCCTGTAGGCTCCACCCGGGACTCTCAGACTTTCGGGAAGTAATACTGTCGATTTACATTGGCTATTAGCATTGTCACTCACAAGTATGTCTCCGTAATTTCCGGCGCAACGATATCGCAGTGCTTTATTTACTAATTTATAATTAAACGTGCATTTTAATCAGTAAGAGTAGCCTACTAATTTTCCAGATTTACAAGACCTGTTACCAGCCAGAGTCCTTGTTGTTTAGTTGTTTAGTTTTCCTCATTGCAAATGTATTGTCTGATGTCCAACTTGGTCATTGATTTACGTAGTTTGTCGTCGTGCATGTCAATCAAAATACCTCGCTTGTCAAGTAGGCGGGTACTGACGCAGTTGACCCAGCACTGTGTCCCAGACATACATTACTGTATGTAAAGGCTGGCGAGACAAGGGTGTGTGTGTGTGTGTGTGTCGAAAGTGTTTTACACCGAAAGATCATTAAGTTTTAGTGGTAGGAAATATAAATCCATGTGTAATTCATTAACATAGCTAGGACTTATCAAAATAAATTGATGTTGTTGAAAAATATAACCATTACACTACAATATAAGTTAGACAGTATATTTTGTATATATTCTTGTAAAAATCCAATCCACTAGGGCTGTTATGAATGTAATAAATGTCAGGTTAACAAGAGCTCTCTCTCTCTCTCTCTCTCTCTCTGCCTTCCTCTGTCCAATCAGATCATTGCTGCCCAGGAGGAGATGCTAAGGAAAGAGCGAGAGCTAGAGGAAGCCAGGAAGAAGCTGGCTCAGATCAGACAGCAGCAGTACAAGTTCCTGCCCAGCGAGCTGAGAGAGGACGAGGGCTGATTGGCTGGGTTTGACGGGGTGTGGGCCTCTGATTGGACCATGCTGATATGGAGAGGTGTTTCCACCATTGTGATGGGCTGCTTTACTCTTATGTGATTGAGGGACATAACAGCACTTGAAACAGGCCTGTTTGACTAGAGGAACAAGTGCCTGCCGTCTATATTGTGTTTGTGCGTTTGTGCGTGTGCGTGTGTGTGTGTGTGTTTGTATCAATCTGAGAATGAAATGTACATTCAGATTTCAAGAAGGTTGTTACAGTTGTCACTATAAGCCAAGTAGGAACATTTTATTTAGTTATTTTAATAGAAATAAATAGGCATCACTGCTTATTGTGCACAGCAGTCATGTTATAAGCATAGCGGTCGGAATAGTTAAGAGTTATTGAGAGATATACAGGACCATTGACAGTTAGTTTTCAGAAGCGACACTACTAGCCAGGGGAGCCATATTTTCTGTACCACGTGGACCAAAATATCCTAGAGTCAAACTCATCAACCCCCTAGCTTGCATGCACCTATTGTTTTTGTACATAGTCGTGAAACTATTAACTAAAGGGACTTGTATTTTACTAATATAAATGTGAAGTTTGGGTTTTCTGTTGAACTAGTAAGCATTTTTTTTATTTTACTTTATTGGAACTATTGTGGAAGCTCAGCTTAATACCAAACATGGAGTAGTTCTGATCAAAATGGGACGATGAGACACTCAAAATAGCTCAAAGGCAGACTAGCTAGATTAGCGCTTAAAAAGCGGACAGGTGAAGTCGGCCTGTAAGGAACAATGTCTATCAGTGCCCCCTGTGAACAGAGCCATGCTATGTACCCCAGTCTCCCCTTAACATACCAAGCTGGGCAAGGAGATGCTATGTTTACATTTTGTCTATCGCTTGTCTTTTCTTGTCTTTATGTTTAACTTCCAATCATGTCGCCAGTAGCCCGATTGTGTTGGAAAGCTCTTCCATGGCATCACATCACTGGCCTTTCCTCATCTAGATTTTAGACTTTCTATAGCAATACATTAAACTGAATATTCTAGAACATCGAGTGCACAGCATTGTTAGGAAGGTTGTTTATGTAGTGTTGGTGGGCTCACAAGCAAGCTAAACTCTGCAGTGCACTACGAATTTCCATACCCTTTTGCACTGAGGAATTAGTAACCCTTAACTGTAATGTACCGTAAGAACCACTCCTTACTGTACATATTATAGAGAAACTGCTTCTAGCTCAGATTAAGAAATCCGCATTTAACAGTAATTCGTCCAAAAAATGTATTGATTTTTTATCTATACCCAGTCATCTCTTCACTCCATCCCCATCAGCTGGTCTGGTCTGGTCGTATACTTGTGCCTTACTTAAGTCTGTTACAGTATGCTAGCAGCTGTGGAGCAGGTTGATGTGGGGGTCTTAGCCTTGTCTTTGCCAGATCACCACATTATTCCAGTCGGGATCTCAAACCGTGTCCTTTGCCATCCAATGCAATGCCTTGGCTGGTGGCCTATGTCCCTGCCACCTTACAGTAAATATGATACCGTATATGTAAAGGGCATCGCTGAATACCTTTGGATATAGATACCATATCAGAATACTACACTGCATTCCTTGAGCATGTGGCAATTTGTGAGTTGAGAAATGTTTCTGCCTTGAAATCCAATATAATACAAATTTCCCCGAACTTTTAGAACACACTTCTTCCTTATTCCATTGTTTAACCACTATAAATGAAGTTTTTATTGATAAATAAATGTATATATTATCCTGCAATATACTGTTTTAGCGAGTTGTCAAAGTATTAAACTGGAATACAAAACGTGAATAGCTATGTTATGAATAGGTGTTGTGATTTCATTAATATTGGTTTAATGGTTTGATGAATCCATGCTGTATGTATGTAATATTTATCTGGACACAAGAGTATTTTTTGTATTCACAAAATAAATAATAAAAAAAACATTTGAAACAATTAGTTCAGTGAAAAACTTTTAAAGGTGTTCTCTACTTTATTTAAGGTATTTGTAGCAGCACACAACTATTTTCTATGTAAAGATATAGCAGAGCTATTGCCTCCTCATGAGAATGACATCACTGCTCCTCTGTTCTGTTTTCATAGCTGGCCTGCCTGGCATGCATGTTTGTGTGTGTCGCCCACAAAGCATTTCTTTTGGTCTGACATGCTGGGGCTCTATTTATGACATCTAGCCACAGAAAGTAATATAGACCCACTTTAAATATAAACTAAAATAATAATAAGGGACAGGCTGCCTACAACCTACATTCTTGCCAGCGGATGTCAGTGTTGTCATTCACTGTTCAATGGGGGGGGGGATCAGTGGATATTTCTGCTAATGTGCTCTGGTAGAACGGCTTGACAAATGAACAAAGAAAGGCTTATAGTGCCTATCTTTGTTGTGCTTAATATAAAGCAGCAGATTATTAACTATACAGTGATTCTTATTTAGATTATGAGAAATACTCAGATTTCTAGGTATGAGTGATCATGCATTCTGTCCAATGCAACCTTTTGTTGTTCAATATTATTTTAATATAATCATGTTGGCCAAATACTGAAGACTTATGAACCTGACCTCATCTTCTGTGGCTTTCGGCAGTAGCTAGAGACAGAGAGTACAAAGAATGGCCAGGGGTGCTTAGAACAATATGGCAAGCTTCCTTAATGAACACCATATTTGGTTGCTCCAGTGATCGGGTCTCATGCAAGGCCAGGCCACACAGTCAAGAGGGGAAACGGGAAGCTGTGTGTTTAACAGGGAGTGCCATTCTACATAGCACAACACCGCTCTCTCTCTCTCGCTCTTTGGCTCTCCTTGCTCTTTGTGTCTGGCTGGCAAGCCCTTGTCGCTTGCTTCACTTCTCTAACACATTCTATGTCCATGAGCAGAAGCTCTTGGATGGAGCGATCAGCTAGCCCAGTCCAGCCTCTCATGTTCTACTGCATTAAAGCATCGATCAAGGATCCTCACAAGCCAATGCATTTAGTTGTGTTGTGCAGTTTCCATTTGGCAGCGAAGCTTGAATAACATCTCCCTGTTAGTTCACTCTCATCTGCACTCACAAAACTCTTCTATTGAAGTGTCCAGGGTTCATGCTACGTATAGCCTGTCTTTTTCATTTTGCAGTGCAGGATGACATGTTTACAAGGCAAGAAGGCCTGGATGGAGAGTTCCAGCCACCCCTGTCCTGCTCATTCATGTATGGAGACCACATGCAACCAGTCGCAGCATATCGGCTCGAAATGATACAATTATCTCAGCTGCTTAGCCAAATAGCTAACGTGAAGTGATCCGGAATACCCAATAAAGGACCCAATAACTCTGACGATACAAATGTGGTACATTTGTTGTTTAGGGGGTTTTCACTGCCGATGCTGTGGCTTGTGCCATGCCTAATCCCCAAAGCCTGGTAGTAATTTAGGCCAGTCTTTGTTCTGCGCTGAAGTTGACAAAAACAAAGCTGTGGCAAGCCAACCGGCTGACACTGGGTCAACACATTTAAAACATGTTTTGACCATATATCAAAATCATCATGATCAATGTGCATGTCAGTATATAAGAAATGTGCATATTAATATGTACAAGATGTGCTGTGCAGAACAAAAAAGGAAACGGCATCAGAAAGGGCTGAAGACAGCCTTGGTGACCTCCAATGACTTCAGCATGACTTCAAATTACATTGCCTGTCTTTTTATTTTCTCTATTGTTCTTTTTAGGAATTTATTTAAAGATTACAGATATTTTATTAGACTCACAGTGGTTAGTCATTTATGTACAGAAGAATGGATTTATTGATATGGACAAATCCCATTATAAATGTACTGTGTGGTTTACTTTTGTTTTTGTGCTGGAAACCAGTCATTAGTTATATTCAATTGGACGAGGTTCAGAATGCGTCATGCGTTTTTCTCATCTACTGCGCAGGCAAGAAGTCAGTAAGGGAAGAAGTCAATGTCTTAAGCTAAATGAATGTGTTTATCTTCCTAATGTACAAAATGAAAAATGTTCTACGTTAACAGAAGTTTGTGGGAAGGGTGAGAAAGGTGGGAAGGTTGGGTTGTGAATATTTGAGCGAAGATTTATACTAACAATAATATTATACTGTGTATATATAGTCTGAGTCTAACTTAGACTAAGTATAACTTTGCTACTTTTGCCGGAAAAAAGGTATACATGACATAGACTGGAATTCAATGTTAATGTTCTTTGGGCAAAACAAACATTGGCAGGAATTCTTTTTAACAAGACACAGGAGATCAAGGAAAGAACCAAACGTCTAACTCAGGTTGTGCCTAAGGTTCAACTTTACAGCATTTTACAGATAGCAAAATGTTCTCTTTTCTATTATGAATGAAAATGTATCTTTTACCTTAAATTAATTTAAATATAACTAAATTACCTTTATAAAAAAGGTACATTCCTGGCTTTTGTGTTTAGTTTAGGTTCTTTCAGGATATTAGTCCAGAACCTAGAGCCATTTGAGGATTTATTTGAATTGAATCCCTGTTGTCAGGTTGACATGTTATGGAGAAGGTTCCTGACAAGTTGTGAAAAATTATTTGCCCAAACCTCCCAGAATTTAATGTTTTGACAGCTGCTATGTTTTATTTTAGCTGTTGTCTATACCAATATCATGCCTGTGTACATGTACATTCACATACTATATGGACATATGGACATATATTGATGCTTTCTCTTTAGCATATACATATTATATTGTGGTATTTTAAGATAATGCCCTAAAATGCAGATATTTCGCAATATACAAATAGCTGCGAACAGACTGCTAAAGGAGATACACTACTAGCTTAACCCAAAGGCAGGCCGACATTAAAGCCTATTACTGTCTAGCATGACAAACTTTGCCCCTGACTGTAGTATATACACTGCTATAGTCCTACGCCTGTTTGCTTATCTCATTTAGGTGCGTGGACTACTTTTCAGGGGTAGGCATACTGTACAGTGGTGATGAGGACTGAGCTGATTAACCACTCGCTGACTTCCTCCATGTGGTTGGCTTGATATACGAACACATCTCTACATTACATACAGTCTGGAGAGTTATGTAGAAAAATACACAGTGGAAACATTGGCTTGACTATAAACCAGTGAGGTCATTGTGTGAAAGATTCCCTATCTCTTAAACACACTGCCTTCCTTGCAACTGTCGTGAGCAAATAGAAATCCTTTTCTGGGAAGTATACTCTGTATCATAAACTTAGAAGACAGCAGCTGATGGATCTAAGAGGGGCCTTTTAGCCAGGTCTGGGACACATGACTATTTTAGGACATCAGTTGGGGGGCTCAAACATGCTGCTTCTGTAACTCACCCAATGTACAGCCTAGTAGCTAATGAGAAGAGTTAACAGTCCCTGTAGAGAAGCATTTGGGTGCTTCTGTGTTGATAGGACCTGGTTATTGTTTCAAATCATTATTTAATCAGTGTACACAAATATGTAAATCCCCTTCCCCATCCCACATATTAACCAGTACATGTCTGTTCCCATTACTGGAACTGACATGATGAATGGTGTTTGGTGTGGGGAGCAATGGCAATAACCTATGATAGATTCAGCTATAGTAGCCTATACAATTTGGGTCATGAGGTTGAATGAAAACCAAGCCTTCAAAAATGACTTACAGTTGGAATGTTGTCAAACCACATGCAGTATGTAAAAGAGATATACTGTATAGTGTCAGGTTATATGATAGTCATACACCTTATTTAATGTTGCAGCTGTTGCAGAGTTTCCCTATTTTCTATGATATGAGGTCCTCTTTTACAAACTGGGTTGTGTTGTAAGTCGTGCACAGGTTAGTGGTGACCGTCGTAGAGAGCCCATGTACTGCTTCATGACGTTACTGGCTCCCTCGATTTCACAGGAAGACAGCTACTTTATACATAACGTAAGGAAGGCACGGTATTTCTTAGTCAGCAGTGACACCGCGGCTATATTAAACCGGAGCTCAAACTTCAAACTTGGAGGCTAATTATGGACAACTCTACAAGGAACCGAAGGTATAGCAATTAAATGATATGGACCAACTCCAAAACCCAAGGCTTCCCAAGATGCGCTTCCCTGTGATTTGTAATGATTTTCTACATTTTGTTCCCTGTCTTTAACCGTGGTAAGACACAGTACTGGGAGAGAGAAGCCCATTTCTGAATGAAGGCTGAAGGCTGGAACTGATCTGCAGTGCCTCCTGGGATACAAGCTGTCTAGAGTGAAATGTAACACTCGTCCAGCCAATCCCCTCTTTCTTAATAAGGAAGCCCGCTGAACGCAAGTAAGATGACAGGCTGGATTTCTGTACAGGGAAAGACTTTGGCACATTTTCCTCTCTGTTCTGTGGCCTCTCTAGCCTGTGTTAAAGCTGAATAAACAGCTCAGCTGGATGGTCAGCAGATTTTCTCTCCACTGATGTAATTTTTCATGGGTGGGTTTAGACAGCCAAAACAATTAATCAGTGTCTCTCTTTGCTGTTCTCTCAATTACATGGGCAGTTGAACTATACTACTTCTGTTTCATCTGTATTCACCCAGCTGTAATTTATCCAGAGACCTTTGTTTCTTGGAGTGATCCAAAATGTAGTATTCTCTTTTTGCCTTTCTGCTGCCGATGGTGGATAATGGTTTGTGGTCTGTCCTAAGCAGCCTATGAGGATAATTACTCTCTTATCATATGCTGTCATCATGGACAAATGAGGCCTCAGGGCAGGAACTTGCCTGACCGCACCAGAATCTGTCCGTCTATTCCCATTTACCTCCACATATGTTTACGGCTGTTTAGTCACGCTACCTGTCTGTGCAGCGCATCTGGCTCTGCCTGGGAAAGAGTCATGGAATCTGGAAGAAAAACAGGGGTGCAGGCTTTGGTTTAGGAATGCAGGTACTGCAGCATGGGGCTTTGCGGTGCATTCCTCACTGTAGGGAGACCACTATGGCCAAGTCACGGCAAAGCCAGTGGGACGGCCTTGAAGCCAAGTCACCCAAACCACACTGGAATGTCTCATCATTGTAGATTCTCACACTGGCTCTAAATTACAGCTTTGCTTCAACCAAATATATGGGTATTTTGGGTTTTGGAGTTCTCATAAACTAGGTTTATACATTCACTTTCTAATTTAAATTGGGAACACAAACCTTTTAGAGAAGAGAAAAAAGACTTTCAGACAGTAATTATTCCAGTTCCAAAGGAGAGATGGGTCGATATTTGTTTAGCTCTTTGTTTTATCATGACTGATACCAGTTAAAGGACACGCCTTACTGTGTGGAAATACCCGTGTTTGAAACCAGCATTACAAAAATGTTGATGAAAATACTAACGCATTCATATGCACACTACATACATTCTGAGCTTTGGCGAAAGGTTGGAATTCCTCTTTACTAAACAGAGACTGATACAGTATGCAGTAGCCTATTACAGTACCTTAGTATTCTAACATCCTCCTCCATTTGTCATCGCTTCATCCCTGTGCCAGAGAGCTCTGATAGTAGAGAACAGTAGTGGCTCAGCAGTAACCACATACCAAGAGGGTTGATCGCCTTGTGGAATGGAAAGAAATATTAAGTATGTCTTTGGACCTCACAAAAAAGCTTCCACAAGCCCAGCCATCTCTCTGTCTGTCTTTTGTATCTTGCTTACATAAGGCAACTACACCAGGGAGCCCATATATGGTATGTAAGAGTCTCCCTCTGTGTGCAAACATGGAATGTTCTACACTTGTGACACCAGGGGCAAAGAAACTGAGGGGAAATATTTAAAAACTCACGTCAATCAGAATTTGGCTGACATACACAGCAGATACACAGTGAATAGCTGGGGAACCGAAAGACTGGGAGTACGGATGCCAAGCACAGGATGCTGTGTGCAAAGAAACACTTAGAAGTTAATGTCTTTTACTTATCTAACGTGTTTTCAACAACCTGAGTTCCCAATGGTCAGAGTTGCTGACCGACAGACAGTACTGGCCATGAAAGGACTATCTTGGAGGATCTGAAGATGCCTGTAAATAATCACTCTCTGCCGGGAACATCTAGCCTCTTGTTAAAGCACTGTATGTGCGTGACAGCGCAGTAAATGTGCAATGAATAATAATGTATCCAAATGTAAAGACCAGTTCATCACTGTTAGGCAGACATGGCTATTGATTTATCATTGAGTTAATGAGTGGGTCAATTTCTTTGCCATGGCATGTCTGGCATTTATCAGAAAGTTATTGTGAACTGGGATTCTACCACAGCACCCAGCATGACTTGGAAATGAATCCTGAAAGTTCCCCCCGAATACCTTTTCCCCCCTTATCCTGGGTTGAAAGAGCAGCATCAGATATGGCACACATTCTTGCCTCTGTGCATCCCCATCAGTGGAAGGGGAATACAAACAAATGGTTTGGGAGGAGCCCATGGCTGCACACAAATATTCCTCCATTATGACTGCTGCTCAAAGTTGCCTCTGACTGCTGGAGTCTGCTCACTGTGAAGAAATCTCCCAATTATTGTTGACAGGTCTATGGGAAACATGAAAATTCTACCAGCTTTGTTTTCATCTTCAACATGTATTATAAAACAGCATTTGTCAAGTGTCTTAAACTTCTGCTTAGTTTATAGTAATATTGAACCTTTTTCAAAACCGCAACTCTGTATCTTCCTAATCTCAATATACAGTAAATGTACGCTGACATTCAGCATGAAATAGTTCATTGTTTGAGGTACAGTATGTGGTGAACTGGAAACCTCCATTTGCTGTAGTTCCACTGTTTCTCCAAAACATACAATCAACATACAGTATGAAGCTGATTTACATCTCTGGTACAGTATAATGTATTGTCAAGTTGTCTGTAGGAAAAATATAATTGTTTTTGTGATACATTTCTGATAGTCCATTTATCACAAAATGTCCCAAATGTGAAATATTTTACAGTTTCAAAATATCTTTAAGGTGTCTCTTGGCAGATCCAAGGTTCCACATCGAAAAAAAAAAGCATTTTGCCTGAGGATTTATACTTTTAAGATATGATATTTTCTTAACTTTTTAAGACTCACCATACAGTATAATGGGTTACAAAGCCTGTCCATCTGAAGTAGCTGTAATACTTCTCTGGGGCAGTACAATCACAGTTGTGTTTACTGTCAACAGACCACAGGTGACCACAGGTCACCTGTGACCACAATGGCTAAATATGTGACCTTTCCAGGTCAGACATTTTTGGAAAGGTGTGTTAAATTGTTAGTTTTGAACACCATCACTTTGCATTCATTGACTTAACTGTGACATTTAGAATCATTATGTGAAATTGAACTAGGGAAGACAGTTTTGAAAAGTATCAGTTATTTGTTACAACGTATAGCTCTGCTCTGTGACTGCACTGGCTAAGGCTATACATGTCTGTCTGATATGTCAGTCAGAACCATAACCTAGTGGAACATAACTGTGAGGAAACCTAATGACATTAGGGTTAGGTCAGCACGTTGGGTTACAGATTGGGTTGTGCACTTGGACTGCCCCCTTCTTCCTATTTGCTGTGCTAAATGAATATGCCCCAGCATGGAGCTATCTAATCTCAGGGGTGCTGTCACAAGAAGCCAAGAGGCTTGCTCTCTCTATATATATCAGGGCCATGTCTGCAGAAATCCTCGGGTAGTTATTTAACGATGAGCCTACCAACACTGTGGTTCTCAAGAGTTTCACTCTTACTGGCTATGGACCGAAGACATGTAGATCTGCCGTGTCCTCCAGTAATGTGGTTACAGTAGCAATATGTAAAATGTATATGTTTGACAAAGGCATGCCATCTTTAATGGGAGAAAAAGTAGAGCGACCAAGGAACACTAATACAGCAAAACCTTACACAGTCTGTCAGACAAGCATCAGTAGTAATCCCTACAGAGGCAAAGAGATTGTGTGTAATGTGATGGCATTTCAGCCTTGATGGAACCTCTATCTCGTCTCCCATGGGTGTTATTATGCAAACATTTCCTTAGGCAAAACAGCCAAATAAATCTCTGCTCTTTAAAGAGTAGCCATAAAGGAGAAACCGGACATTCCATATTCACCAGGGACTGTCATATATTAACATTAAGTAGACATTGTATTTACTATTAAGATCATATAAAATGCATTCATTCATATAATAATAATAATAATTATTATTATTATTATTATTAATATTATTATTCATAATAATAGAATTACAACAAGAGCACAAGAAAAGCTTTTACATTTATATTTGAAGTGCTTATACTAAACTTCAGTACTGCTAAATGATAGACAAACTGTAAGTAATGTTTAGGAGATCTCATGTTCTTGCATTGTAAAATCACTGGAGGGTTTTTGACTACATTTCTTGGCAAGAAAAACAAAACACACTGTTTGTGAGTGCAGTAAAGCTTTTCATTATCTCCTATTTTTCCATCAGATCTAAACATCTAAGGCAGATGTTCTCCAATGATTTACTGTAATAGACTAAGTACAGTCACACTTGGACATAGGGATATTTTTACTGTTTTAATATGCTGAAGGAAAACATCACTATAGATCTGGTTTTCGTTCTCAGGATGCCACAGTATATCCTGTGTTCGACAACAAACCCCTGAGCTCACTGTGAGAAAGTTTTAAGGACAATTAGCCTTAGCTCAAATTGCATTATTAAATGTACTTAGCTCATCTAATTAAGATGTAACTTAAGATAAATATTTGATTATACTTTGTAGGCTATACAGTGACTATATATTTATTTAGCATTACAAGTATTTTATGACATGGTATCTATTAATATATGATCAAATGGAAAACTCCATTCCTAAAAATATCAGGTTCAGGTTGTATGTTTAAGTGGTTAACTTAAAATGGGAAAAGGGTGGAGCTTTTTTGAAGCAAACTGCAAAACAAAACAAACTGACCAACAAGCATTTCACACACACAGTGCAGTCTTTAATTGCTGGTAGATATGTCCACCAATTGCACCAACAATAATCTAACATTAAGACCCAAGCTTAAGCATGACATTATAGGCATTATAGACACTGATTATTTTTGGGAGCTATCTAATTTCAACTTTGGGATACTTGGCTAGCATCTTGAAACTGCTTTACAGACCAAGGCAGGTGTGTGAAAGAGAAGGCGCCCCTAAAAATATCTCCTTGAGAACCTTTTTGAAGAATGAAAGACACTCAATCTGCTCTAAGTAACAAGTCCAGTATACTTAAAGATCCTCCAGCCAGCTCCATGTTAGTTCAATCACTCTGCATGCAATATTAATGAACGAATGTGATCAAATACTACATACAAATTCAGCAGTTAGAAATATTATAGCATTATATTGGAAATAGTTTTCCAATAAAAAGGTCAGAATTTTAATATAGGCCTATAGGGTTTGAATGTATTTAGTCCACCAGCTGTCAAATTACAGTAACTGAGGCAAGCCACATTTCTCTGCAATAATGGATGCTTCCCAGTCACAATCATCTAACACATCAACAGTTTACAGTAGGGATGAAGGATGCATTATCAGGTAAACACCCCCTTATCTTAAGCCTCTCAAAGTGTGAACAATGCCTCTTGGGTCACCTAAATGTGAAATATAAATAGATAAATAAATAGTCTCTCAACAACAGCTCTTCTCTCACTTGACCTGGACCAGGGTAACAGTACCACCACACACGGGTCTGCACACACAGACACTCACACCTAGTAAGGCCATTAAATCCTGATCACTGCCACAGCGGTCCCAGCTTGCCTGAATGGGGGAGTCAAAGTGAAGTCAGTCTAATAACACAAAATGAGCAACATGTTTCACAAGAATATAACACTGGAACTTGAATACACACAAAAAAAAACGCAGAATAAAACTACCAACATGCTTTTTATATGTCTATTCAATTATACCGGTCTGTACACAAAAGAAAAAATGCATCAGTCCAGGAGCCTTGTGGGTTCTTTAGCTCCATCTTCCCAGGCTAGTCAATGGCTTTTATTACATTTGCAATAAGAAGCCTTCCTGGAGGAACTCTTGGCTTGCCCATCTGACCCCATATATAGGCATATCAACGGTCAAATGTCTGAGAGCAGCGAATCGCTGAGCAGATCCTTAAAAACTACAAGGTGCTCTGAAGGCACCCCCACATGCTCACACAGACACACACGCACACGCCTTCTCCTAAAAAGTATTGGATGTCAAAAGGAATCCAGTCGCCCCCCCTTGAAAGTACATATTTGACAGGGCACAGTGAGGAAGAGCTTGCACTCCAGTTTAGCCTTCAGTCAGGCACAGACGCTCTAGTCTCTCTCCTTGGTTTCCTTTGGACGTCGGTGAGGCCAAAACAATAAGCAGTCATGGATGCCATTAAGAAGAAGATGCAGATGCTTAAGCTCGACAAGGAAAATGCCTTGGACAGAGCTGAGCAGGCTGAGGGAGATAAGAAAGCAGCTGAAGACAAAAGCAAACAGGTCGGCATTTGTTTCTGGGGGAGAAAATCCTAAAATATTCGTAGAAAAAACTGGGCAGGAATACAGGCGTCTGTACGCTGCTGCCTCGCACGCCCGTTAAATGGATAACTTCTTCACTAAAACGGATTATTTAGGCTACAGCCTACACGGATAATAATTCCAAATAAGGACTATAACATTATTTAAGAAATTAGTTATATCTGTCTTGATTTTTTGATATTTTAATTATTCATGTAAAATGTTTTATTGATTCTAAACTTTTCTTTGACAATATTAATATATAGCATGTATATATTTTTACACGTAGACTATAGCCTAGAAGCTTGACAACATGATAATTGATATGTTGCTAATTTATCTACTTAACTTGAAAATGTGTCTTTTGTATGCATGTGTAGTTAGAGGATGATATAAGAGAGTTGGAAAAGAAATTGCGCATAACCGAAGACGAGAGAGATAAAGTGTTTGAGGAGTTCCAGACAGCCGAAGAGAAACTTCTGAGCGCCGAAGAAGTAGCCACGAAGGTATT
This sequence comes from Amblyopsis hoosieri, assembly GCA_027564755.1. Taxonomy (NCBI): domain Eukaryota; kingdom Metazoa; phylum Chordata; class Actinopteri; order Percopsiformes; family Amblyopsidae; genus Amblyopsis; species Amblyopsis hoosieri. The sequence goes on along the minus strand of JAODUE010019784.1, from coordinate 1,520 downwards.
TATAACGACTGGCATGAGATCCGCTAACTTTTTTCTTCTCTCCTTCTCTCCTTCTCTCTGTCTGTCTGTCGGTCTCTTTGTCCATATCTGTCTGTATATCTGTCTATCTGCACTTTCGCGTCGCGTGGACGCGCACACGCACTATGCTTTCCTGCTGATCACCCCTGAACCTATTCGCACTGAAACGCACCTCAGCTTGAGGATGATTTGGTAGCTCTGCAGAAGAAGCTGAAGGGAACCGAGGATGAGCTGGACAAGTACTCAGAGGCTCTTAAAGATGCCCAGGAGAAACTTGAGCTTGCTGAGAAGAAAGCCGCCGACGTAAGTAAATAAGGGCACAATCACCATTTCCTTCACTTCGCTTCTGCACCCTCGTCGTATTGTGTGAATATGCATACAGTATGTGAAATAATGCCATGTGGACTGTCCATTCCATATAAATTCAGATGTAGCCTACTACGCCCAAATACTCACATTAAATATGATTGGTATTGGCGGATGTTGTATACCTGCCCATCCTTGTCAACAGTATTAATAAACGTGTCCTGAATGATCGCACAAACCATTGTCGCTCACACACTAACACAAATTAAATGTGACAGGTAGCCAAATTTTAACACAAGGGTGGGCAATAATATCATATTTTTTTCAGTAGGCCTATAGGCTTATCCAGCATACTTTTTCAGGCAGCCAAACGTTTTCTGACACCGCGACATTCCTGTTGGTTGGTTCTTTAAAGCTGATATTCTCTGAGCTAAACTTGAACGTGCAGTCTTACAGGAGCACACAGCTCAAGCGGAGGGATAGCCTATATATAGCCCACTGCTTTATATGGTCAACATTGAGCTCATTTTGGGCAGTGCCTGCAGCCTGTGATAGTCTCACTACTCACATACAGTGGCCTACTGCAGCCTAGGTCAGTGCAGGCATAAAATGCATTACTGGGCCTATTACAGCCTATGCTACTGTATAGTCTATATTTAGCCTTTAACCCCAACCCTTAGTAGACTATGGGGCGGGCATATTAATGATATAGCCTATCCAACATTTTACTTTTGTGCTGTTAAATAATAACTAAATGAATTTGTTCTATAGGCATATGTTAGTCCTACTGTAGAAAGCACGTCAATTACACTTACAAACTATGTAAACTTTACCTGATGCGCCAGATCTCGAGTCAAGTCAAACTGGAGCTCGCGATCAAGACGCTGTCACGATGCTGCTGTAAACGGTCTTTCTGAATATTTTGCAATGCTCAGAGTTGACCCCTAGATGGCAATGTAGTCTAATCTAATAGAGTAAAGGATGCAGAGCCATGGCTTTGAAAGAATGCGGCTCATTACCGAATGCGCTCCTTCCTTTGCTTAGGTGAATCTATTCAAGAATCGGCTCCTTGAAATAGACTAGGCCTATAGCCATTTTATGAACAACCTACTGAGCATTGTAAGTAAAAAAATAAAAAAATGACTGAGCCTTGTATGTTATTAGCCTTTAACCCCAACCCTTCAGTAGAATATGAG
>JAODUE010019774.1:0-22500 GCA_027564755.1 Amblyopsis hoosieri | reverse complement strand
AACATGACGGCTGGGAATTGATTGAAGTAGCACCGAAAATAAATCTGACATTTTTCACTAACGCATTCAAATATTTCCTGAGAAATGGCACAGCATTGATTTAAACGGCTCAGTCCCCCCCTTTGCTAATCATCTACCTCTCTCACTAAATGAATGTCAAACTACACTTCATTACACCGCATCTTATTTCCTCTTCCTCCTCTAGCTCCTCTCTAAGCTATACAACCTAACACTATTTAGATCAAGTCACTTGACACGACACGGTGTAGGCACAGTACAGCATCAGCGACAATGTTTGTGTTCAGTTCTGCGTTTAGTTTCTTAGCTAACCACTGTTCAGTCACGACTACTTTGTCAAAGTAATAGTTTTATTAACGATTAATGATTTACATTTGGAGGTTTGGCTCTGTTCTGAGAGCAGCAAGGGACTGGGTAAACCAGCTTAAGTATATATGCACCCTAACTATTGGCCAGTGCGTGTGCAGCAGCAATCAGCTGGTCTGTCAGGTGACGATCCTGAACGTTCACTGTGCTTTATTTGTTGGAAATAACTTGTGTTGCTCCTTGGTGTGTGCATATACAAGTGAATATCTAGCAAGGCTTCCAGGGTCAATCAAAAACACCTCTCCCTTCAATGCTCCCTGAGAAACTCCGCCTCACACACTGGAAACGCACGTGAGCGACGTACACGATGATTGACAGACGTGTGGCTGTGTAGAAGTGCCACATTCTTTGTTCTGCTCGCAACAGAGAAAGGTATAAAATAGTGGACTGCCAGGAGATATTACGTGAACTTGTCAAAAAGTGTATTAGACTAGTTAACAATAGCATTGCTATGCCTTTAACGGCCAGCGGGCAAAATCATTATTGTTTTACAGTACTACTGTCAGCCGTTGTTAGCAGCACAATGTTAGCAAGACATTTATGTTACTGTAAATGTTAGGGATTGTAGCGTTAGCTCCTCTTTCCTGCCTGTCCATCGTTCCTGGCTCTCCGTTCATTTAATTTTCCGCTCCTCTGGAATTTCTCTCCTTCCCTGCCGTTTCACACTTCTCCTCTGTCCATCTGCTTCCACCCTCTCCCCCCATCTTACAGTATATCCCATAATCCTTCCCACCTCTCCCCCAAGGCCCTTTTGCCCCTCCTCCTCCAGCTCTCTAGCTCTCCCTCCCCCCCGCTCCGATCCAAGCTTCAGTTAAATATTAATTAGTGTTCTCTGTCCTGATGGAGGACCCCTGTATTTGTGTGTGTGTGTGTGTGTGTGTGTGTGTGTGTGTGTGTGTGTGTGTGTGTTTGTGTGCATGTGTATGTGTGTCTGTGTGAGTGCGTGTGTGTGGTGAGGCAAAGCCTTTATAGACAAGAGACGTTTGTGTGTGTGCATAAACAAAGACATCCTCCAATGGGAGCTATATAGGAAGGTATTGCTAATTATCTGTGCGTGTGTGCGCGTGTGCGTGTCTGACAGCCGTCAGTGTTTTCCGCAGCACGTCCTGTGGGCTAATCCGTATTGAGCCAGCAGATATGTAACTCAAAGATGGCCTGAAACAATAGCTGTTCTATTTTCTCACGTAACTCAAACAGAATCACCTTTCAATATAACTCATTTTCCGTCAGGTATACTAGCAATGAATGTGCGTGTGCGTCTGTCACCGAGCCTTCCCTTCTGCTTTGTAATGCTGATATTATATGCAGTATGTATTACAATCTACATGTGCAGTCCTGATCTGCTTTTACTGTGTTGTCTGATTTACTGTAGGAGTAGATATGCTCCCAATAGGGGCATATCTGTGTGTGTGTGTGCGTGCGTGTGTGTGTGTGTCTTTGTGTGTGCGTGTGCATGTGTGTGTGTGTGTGTGGCCCTTTCTACACTGCTTCACATTTATAGAGGCGCCATGCTAATTTGATCTACTGTCGTCACACATACACACAAACACACGCACGCACGCACACACACACACACACACACACACAAAGACATCTGAATGCTCTTTAATGTGAGTCTTGTGCCAGACATATGTTAATGAGTCTCATATGAATCCCCCCTCCCCTTTAAGGCATCAAACCACTAACCACCTAAGCCTTGCTTGGCTGGGCAGCAGACAAAGCACACACACACGCACACACACACACACACACACGCACACACACACGCACGCACACACACACACACACTAGAGCGTGACTAGCTGCAAAGGCTGAGAAGTAATAATTGAAAGTGGGTCAATAGCAGGTAAATAACGTCGTCACATTTTCACCCTTTCATTCGCCCGGAGGAGAAATCCGTCAGAAGAGATTCAGATCGACAAACAAACCTAATGGATTTACCCTCTTCGTTAACCTTTCTCAGGAGGTTTCCGGTGAATCCCGGTATATAACGTTTTGAATCCTGATAACTCTTTTTCACATTCCCAATTAGAATAACAACAACCAAGGAAACAACTGACTGCTCATATGAGCCACATAAAACATGGATGATAGATATATGCTGTATCTGACTGTAAAAGATTAATGAAGTTTTGGACCGTGTCCATCAGCAGAAAGGTTTCACCTATATTGATTTGTCCTTTTGAGCTGTCTCTATATACTGTGTACTGTACTGTGTGTGTGTGTATACAGTATATAGAGTATGTGTGTGTGTGTGTGTGTGTGTGTGTGTGTGTGTGTGTGTGTGTGCACGTGTGCGTGTGTGTGTATATACAGTATGTATGTATGTGTGTGTGTGTGTTTAGTGTACATATGTGTGTGCGTGTGTGTGTGTTTAAGGTGTAAGTGTGTCTGTGTTTGTGTGTAGTCTACATATGCATGTGTGTAATGTGCTTAATGTGTGTGTGTGTGTGTGTGTGTGTGTGCGTGCCTTATAAGCCAATGAAGAGCTGTGTGTGTGTGTGTGTGTGTGTGTGTGGGGGGGGGGGGTTATAACCACTTTAACAGAACAATGTGTTGTGCTCTGTGGCTTGTTCTACAGTTTTTTGCCAGGGTTAAAGAAAAAGGCATTTAACACTGCTTCCCAAAGGCTCAAGTTCTCTCTCTCTCTCTCTCTCTCTCTCTCTCTCTCTCTCTCTCTCTCTCTCTCTCTCTCTCTCTCTCTCTCTCTCTCTTTATCCTTACCAAGGTCAAAAGAATCAGCCCCTCTTCATTGACTGAGCTCACCATTTGAGTGTACATCACCACCTAGTGGCTACATTAAGAAATGCAGGCGGACATTAGCCCTGCTCACACCAGATGAAATTGCTTAAAATTACTAACCAAATTAGGCTAAACGCAGGGTAAGCCTGCCGAAACAAGCATAATTGTGATAGTCCAAAGGCTAGCAATCACCCATAATTACATTTCACAACACGCATTGAAATGCTAATTTAATATTAGAGGGGGAAACGGCAAGTTAATTCAAGTAGGTTCACACCACACCAAGGTGAATAACATGATTAATTGCTGAGGAGAGCAAATGACAGATATGTTGCTCCATTAAACTATATAGGCCTAATATCTATATTATAGATATTATATATTTATCCTATTAACATTTACATTTGCAGCGTTTGACGCTTTTATCCATGAAGTAGGCTACATTTGTCAATAATGACAGGTCATACACCAGCAATTGTATGCAAACAATATTCTATTAGAATAATAACAACATCTTGTCGACATGACTACCATGTCAATAACATTAAATCAAACAACATAGTTGAAGGCCTAAATCATTAAGTGCTTAATAAGAGCAGAAAAAGGAATATATATAGTACTGGCAGATGGCAGATCATATAGGTTCTATATCTGCCATAAAGTGTGTGCACACGACCAAGATCACACTCACACATACCTGGACGTATTCGGTCTCTCTCTCTTCTGTCTCCATGTGCCTGAAAGGGGGAGAAAATAACAGAAAAAGAGAGAGAAGGATGGGGGAGGAGAAATCAAAGGAGCGCGATAAGTCAAACAATCACATATACAAGCGTATGAGTATATGATTACCTATAATATGGCTCCTAAAACAAATTACAGTAGCGTTACAATAAAGTTATATGCATATAGTGCATGTATGTGTGTGCGTGTGTGTGCGTGTGCGTGTGTGTCTATCACATAACATATGCATCCCATCGCAAGGCAACAGAAACGCACATGCACATGTATTCCCATGTATTCTCAGCTGCAGGCTGGCAATGCACGTTGCAGCTTGACGGCACCAACAGTGGACACTGTATAACAGATGCCCCCCCCAACCCGGGTCTCCACACGGAGCCTAGCGTCTAGTGTCTCCTCATGACACATCACTATTTCACACCCACGGCAAAGTGTCAAAGAGCCCCATGGCAGAGCCGCCCAGAAAACGCATATACCACCACAGTCGGGGGATATGAATGTTTTTATTAGACATTTGTAACCCGCAGAAGACTACCCACAAATGTGCACTACGTCAACAAGCGATTGGTGTACGTACTGTAGGCTACTGTAAATAGTTTTGTGCACATTTGTGAATATGGGGGACAGGATGGTCTATGGTGGTTCTAACGTTCGAATGTGGGTTCTAGCCCTGGTGTTGACCTACCTGCAAGCATCCTTGAGCAAGATGCCTAACCCCCTAACCTGCTCCCAGTGGTTGGTCGCACCTTGCATGGCACCATTGGTGTGCTAATGTGTGACTGGGTGAATGTCAGGCAAAATACTGTAAAGCGCTTTGGATAAAATGCACCCTTTATGAATCAGTTTTTACATATTGATAGAGAAAGTTATGTGTATTTGAAAAGCTCGCTATAGGCTATTTTTGTGGATATGACTTTGTGTAGGCCTATATAGCTCCATATTTTTGTGGATTATAAGAAATGGGTAATGCTGTATATATTTGTAATACCATAAAAGAGAGAGAGAGAGAGAGAGAGAGAGAGAGAGAGAGAGTGTGTGTGTGTGTGCGTGTGTGTGCGCGTGTGCGTGTGTGTGTGTAAGGGGGGCAATTACATGCCCTGGGAATTTCAAGTTCAGTCAGGTCAGTTCCCACAGCGGAGCAGCGCCAGGGGCCTCATATAGGGCCCACGGCGGAGCTATACGTTACACATATTCCCAGAGATGCAGGATCAAAAGGGGCCCCACGGTGGAGATATGCTGCTGCTGGCTCCACGCCAGGACTTGTGCAATATTTATACCAAACCATAAATATTATTAGTACAATGCAAAAAAGTACAAAGAAAAAGAAGTGGCCAGCTATACAGCAGTACGCAGCATAGCGTAGCACATAGCATAGTTCAAAGGGGTACAGGGGGAAATGTCTGACCTGGTCTCTCTCATGCCCCGGTGTGAAAATATACCAGCAAGTATTTAAAGCAATAATCTGGAAATGTTTCATCACAATGTTGGTTTTGTTGCTATCTATTTCTGTCTGACTGAGGTAATGTGTCTGCGTAACGATGAGCATGCTGCCCTTAGCGGTGACATGAGCCGTGCAGGCGATCATTCAGAAAGGTGCAAAACCTCCAACATCCATTGATCTGCTCAGACATACACATTGTAACTTTCTCAACCAAATATGAAATGACTAAACTAGAGGATATGATGCCTATAAACACTGAACACTAAAACAATTAGTAATTAAAGCCTTTTCTAGTCAGCTTCAATTGAAGTAGGCCTTTTAGGACATTTGGACATGTAGGCAGAATGGTTGACAGACGAATAACAAAATAGTAATGTGTGTGTGTGTGTGTGTGTGTGTGGAGAGAGAGGGAGGGGGGAGGGAGAGAGGGAGGGAGAGAGAGAGGAAAGGAGAGAGGGAGGGAGAGAGAGAGGAACAGAGAGAGGGAGAGGGAGAGAGAAAGAGTCTGATATGCATGTGCCAACAGACCATACTGTGCACGATGTAGCTATTTCCCACGGCCCCTCGGCTGATCTAATGGGCTCTGCGGAGCGCACACGCGCACACACGCACACACGCACACGAGACAATCCCATGTAACACAATAGTCTACATGCAATAAATCACCACTCAGCATTCACGCTAACACACTGAGGGCAAGCGAAGCATTACATAGCACAGGAAGCACACTAGCGCAGATTCCGGAGAGGGGAGCATTTTGACTCATATACGATAATAGTCAATTGCACTGTTACTACATGACGAGGCCCAAATGGCTTATTATAGAAGGGCTCCCGGATGTAACAATAATCCACAGAGGCGCCGACGTCATTACATGTTCTATTACACAGTGATATGACCGTATAATTAAACTCTCAAAGTACCTATGTGCTGCGTGTCATTGCCGTGTTTCTACAATTATTTTGGGACAAATCTTTACCACTTTCCAGGTCTAGCCTACTATAGACACTTTGAACTTTGACTTGTGACAGTGACATTTACAAAAATGTAATACTTCCAGAACCTGCAGATGTCATCAGCTGTAGAGTGACCATCCGTCTCCATGGGCGTGGCCGTGCCAGTTTCCTGGTTAATAGGAAGCGAAGGGATGTTACTTGAAAGTCCAGGACTCGTGTGCGTTTCAGATGATCCAACGGTGCCCTGTAGTAATGGGTCTGACCCACTGGGTGGCGACATATCACCATGGGAATGTAACGGTTCCGAAATGGCTTTTGTGTCTCGAACGGGTGCTTCAGGCATGGACTTTGGACAGTTGTTTGGGGTGCCATTTTGACGCCCGACCTCTCCCCCGAGCCTATATTCATTCCCAAGCTCAGAGGAGAGGGCTGTTAGCAGGGGAGAGCTGGTCACTTCATCCCCCGCTGGTCTTTGGCTCTGGCTCCTGCTAAGCTTACCTTTGTCCTTACTCTTCTTACTGCTGCTAGCTGTGGTAGAGTAGAGGGACATTAGCGGTACATTACAGTAAAGTAATAGACAGACAGACATACAGCTATGCAGACAGACAGACAGACAGACAGACAGACAGACAGACAGACAGACAGACAGACAGACAGACAGACAACCTTTTGTACTCTTGCTTTTCTTTGTAACCATCTGCCGTGGCATTGTGCCCATGTGTGTGTAGCTGTCACTGGAGCGGGCGTAGCTGGCTGTGCGAGGAAGCATGGCCCCCATATCGTCCACTGTTTCGACCACAGCGCCCAGCGTTGCCCTGCGTTCGCTGTCCTCCCCATTGGCTGGGCTGGACTTGGAGCCGCCTTTATCCGAGCGCCGGAAGGAAAGGTTGGTGAGACTGCCAAACCACTTAGAGGCTTCAGGGAGACATTTGAGAGAATACAACGAATAATAACGTTATGTGGAAACTGGAAAGCTTCGGGGGACACCATCACAAGATGTCAAATTAATATTTTCATATATAGGATATTTCTGGGGGTAATTATTAGTATATTTATCAGTGACTCCAGTGAGTCCTCAAGAGTTGTGGAGTCAGGGAGATGTATTTGGGATGACAACATCAAAATAAACAACAACAATACTATGTAGACTACACTACTGAAAAAACATGTAATAACAATAACAATAATAATAATAATAATAATAATAATAATAATAATCATCTTTATTTACTTTTCATACAGAATTGCAGTTCAAAGTGCTTTACTGAGAGGGAATACATGTACAGTTGTGCTTCCCATGAACAAATACAGAAATACAGAGAAACAACATTAATAAAAATGGTTAAAGGAATCAGATGAAAGAATATGTAGCCTACAGATTGATAATATCAACAACAACTTATATTTGGAGGATACATAATGTGTGTAATACTGTTAACATCTGACCTTGCACCCTATATTTTTGCGATAAGTGAATTTGATGCGGTTTCCTCAGTTAGCCTACTAAACCATAGGCCTACAAAGACATATAGGTTTTAAAAATAAATGTAATGCTTTAGCAGGTTGTCACATGATTTCAAGATTATTTTTATGTTCAATAATATGTATATCCATATAATATATTATTATCCAGTTCTGTCATAGTCTAAACACTATTTTGTGCTGAGATAGAAAGTGGTGATACTGTAGCTATATTGCAACTGCTCCACAGTGTTAGTAACTTGTTTTAGGGTGGCATGGGTTACACTGCAAAAAATGGCTCTTCAAAAATAAGTAAAACAATTATGAATACAAGGTCATAGTTGTTAATATTAGGTAAATACATCTGCCAATGGAACAAGTGAAAATTTCCTTGTAAGATTTCTTGAAATAAGACATTATATTTGGATAGATGAGCTCTTGTTAGGTAATTGTGTATTATATTAAGTGTAGTTAGATATTTTTACTACAAATTAGACAAATATACTTGTAGGATTTTTATTTTTTGTAGTGTAATATTGCATAAGCACTATGAGCATCATGGCAGCTCTACCCAACCCAAACTATAGCAGTAGCAGTAGTAGGTATATTATACTGTGTGTATTCTTCTCACATTACAAGTTTAGCTCTCTTTTCTAGCCTTGCACATTTCACAATTAACTAGACGGAAAGCGCACCGTGTACACCGTGTCACTACTGACAAATGTACTACATGTAAGTCGCTTTGGATAAAAGCGTCTGCCAAATGCCGTAAATGTAAATGTAAATGTAAATACAGAATACTCTATGTGTGCACGGTACTTACTCAATTTTCGCAGGCTCATATTGTAGACCGGAGGATATTTGGAAAGAGAGCGAGAGAGGGTCACTGTGTTTACCTAGGAGGAACTCTACAACATGAACCACAGAGAGAGAGAGAGAGAGAGAGAGAGAGACCTCTCTTCCTGTGAGGTAATAAAGAAGGAAATGAGATGACTCAAAGCAACTGGCTGCAATAAGGATGCATGCATTTTAGACTAGAGGAGCAGAAGTAATTGCAGGTTGTTTTTAATCATTTTGGAACTGTTTTCATAAGTATGTGAGACATTTTCAAAGCAAATGCAAAACATAAAGACGATCACACTTATTACACAGAAAGTCTTGCGTTCAAAACCTTAATTGTACATTCATTGTGTCCATATACATTTCTCAAAACACAAAATGGTACAAATGATGTGAAATGTGTTTTTTGTTAAATACTATGATGATGCCAAGCATTTAATGGATAATCTCTGAAAAATTTGGTAAGCATACTGTATGTATTTAACACTTGGTTTGTATGGTGTCTTTAAAGTACTTAATAAAAACATACAATTACATTGTCATCCATGATTTCCATACATACTTATACCCATTAAAGCTACAGCAACAAAACGAGTTGACTGAACACTTGCACTTCAACATGGGAGCATAGGGGTAGAGATTGTGACCATTGAGCCTATAAAGGCACACAGGGGTGGTTTGGTCCCCACCGAAGAGGAGATCAGTTTAATTTTGTTACATTTATACTGTAAAGTTACTGTATTACAGTACAGTACAGTAATAAAGCCTCTGAACCAGACAAATCTGAGAGTTCGTTTTATTTGCTCTGGCAGATACGTCTGGTCATCCTCCCATTCAGACAAGATACGTCTGGTCACCCTGCCATTCAGACAAGATTTTCACCTGGTCTGGAATTGGATAGGCCAACTTTTCAGTGATTATCTATTACAGTAAAAGCAGTTTGACTAGTAAAACATCTAACCATCTAAACAAATGAGAAGAAAAACAAATCAAAGGGTTGTGTTTATTGAGTGTAAAGGAATAATTTTATTTGAAAGGAATTTTTAAAAGAAACACTGATTAGCTTTGGTGAAAGTGTTACTGTGTGATTTTGTGTTTTGTATTTAGTCAAATTAAAATACACTTAAAGTGATGGAAAAAAAACACTTGACGATTTGTTGAGTTTTGTACTAAGAGCAGCGAAATCTTACCACATACTTATAGTATTAACAGTATTAATAGTATTTAAACTATTAACGTGTTGACAAATTAGGCAATGTGTCTGTGGGCCTGTATACACATCTTTGGGCTGTGTTATATAGTTTAAAGAAAGGGTATTTATAGTTGTCCCTTTGACATGGTAAGTAATGGCCTTGTTCTTCTGTCATCCAAGAGTAACCTCGCAGTATCAAGGTCATTGCACTCTCAGAAATAATGGTACTTTTGTTGATCCTGTCATTTTGCTAAAAGGACGTTTTACACTTTTTAAGATACCAGTTGTTATAGAGTGCTACTTTTTTACCTTAAAATGTATTCGGGCCATATAGAAAATAATTCATATTTGTTTCAATGCCACCCACAAATGTAAGGCACAATCTGACATGTCAATAACTTATTGTAATTTGTGTAGGCTTGGCACACTCCTGTTTGTTTCCATCGGTGTGTGTGCTGAGCTCTGGGCTGTAGCCGCTCACGTACCCAACGCACCTCACCCACGCCACACACCAAACTTTGATCACCCACCTTCATTCTGTGCATCTGTGTGAGATGGAGGGTATTTGTATCGGGGGTCATGTTTCCTTCTTAGTCAGGTTTTATTGCTTTACCGCGTTACGCCTTTTCTGGTTTGTGTTTCATGTTGGCTATAAACCGCGCTGTGGAAAGGGTGTACAACTATACACCAGTGGTCCCTAATCCTGGTCCTACAGGGCTGTACTGCTTGTTTAAGATGTCTCCTTGATCCAACACAGCTGATTCAAATGAATAGCTCGTTATAATGACCCATTCATTTGAAGACATCTAAAGCATGCAGGGCAGAGGCCCTCTAGGACCAGCATTGAGGAACCTTGCTATACACAGTCCTCAGCGCAGAGCGAGCGATCCTTGCCTGTGTTTCCGTGTGCCTAATCACACACGTATAGAATGTGTCTTATGTTGACCTTTGTGTGAACATCAGTGTCATTGTGTAGGCTTCTGTGCATATTCTCTCATTTGTACCCTGTGAGATAAATGTGTTTTATATCTGAAAGGGACAGAATACTTTTTATAATACTGTGATACAGTGCTATGATCTAGATTATTCCAATGAAGATACAAGTCATATAACCTACACATTTAACACACAAAACATATACATTATATATTCTGCATAAATACAGCGTTCAGTATTATATGTGCAGCTGATAATATAGCTGATTGAACACATATATATTTCCCCCAGTCATGCAGATGTACAGTGTGTGTGTCTGTGTGTGTGTGTGTGTGTGTGTGTGTGTGTGTGTGTGTGTGTGTGTGTGTGTGTGTGTGTGTGTGTGCGTGCGTGCGTGTGTCTTTGTTGATGCTAGTTTAGCATTGCACTTCCTGTTGATGTCAGGGTGTGATACTGAACTTCTGCAAAAAGGTTGTACTTCCTGTCAGATTCACTGTACCACACCCAGCCCTGAATATAGTATTATAGAATAGAACAGATCAGCAGTTGCTATACATTTGGACTAATAGCCCCACCCATCTAATATACAGTGTAAAGTTAAAACATGCGATGTGAGATAATACAGCTAGATAAATACAATAGAATAAACTTTTCTGAGCAAGTTACGAGCTTTTCACGGAAATAAATTGTGTTTTGCTGTTTGTACGAATTGTTTTGAGAAATGTACACGCTGGTTTGCAACTGTTAAGACTGAGTCGAAACATGTACCAAAGCGACTGAGAATTACTGTAAACTGCTTACCAAGGAACATACAATATGGCCAAATATATTAGTTATTTATTAGATGTATTATTATGTGTTTCATTTTAAACCAACTGAAAGGCCATCATGAATAAGCAGCCTGCTAAATCAGTACAGTATTAAACACCTTAAAATAATTTGTGTGTATAATAATATTCGGTTCTTCTACACAGCCCTGGCTCTCTAAATGGCGAACACCGCTCACAACATCAATGCTCATTGCTTTGCAATGCATATCAATGTGTGGGGTGGAGCTTTTTAAGGAGTTTGTTTTTTTTCAGCTCGAAGTTAGCTCGAGAATGACTAATCCTGCCTTTAATTCTGTTCATTTTGAGAGAGGTTGTTTTGTAAACCTAGTAGGAATGTAAGATTAGAATTATCTTATTTCACTTCAGGTCTGTCCGTAAGTAATTAATATCTAGACGCCAGTTCTAATAACTCATAATTGGAGAATGTAAAGTCCAAATTTTCATAAATGTTGTAGTAATTTCAATTGTTGGCCGATTGCATTTTGCTTTTAGTGACACCTAGTGGACAATTAAGGTAAATACGGATTTTGTTAGGAAATTATGTTAGGAATGAATGTTTTGAGATATTTAACGGCTCAGTGTGATCTGAGATTACATTTAAAACGTTTTATATTGTAATTATTATAGGTACGATCGAAGGATGTCCTGGAAACTCACCATAATGCAAATGCAAACGTATCATGGCTGACAGATTTGTTATTTGGAGTTATTTTGCAGTGATAATTTAATGTATTTAATATAAATATATTCTTAGACTATCTATAAAGTTCTGTGATATATCACTACCATGAAATACATCACCTTCCACTTCCACTGTATATGTCGTATTACAGTATTGCCGGAAGAAATATTATATTATATTAATAATAATGCAAAATAACTACATTATTTTGCATTATTACTTAAATAGCATTATGTTTATTGGAAAGTCTGAATCACTCTGTTAAACATTCAAGGTCAATTTCACAAACATGGATTAAACTTAGTCCAGTTAGTCCCATTTATTTTTTTATTTTTGGACTAGACGTACAGTACAAGTCTGGGAAAACGTCCCTCGATGTATACTGTAGTTTATACATTTTACAGCAGGCCTTGTGACTTGATAGCCTATTCATAAAAAGGCTAATGTTTAACCACATTTTGTTTCTGTTTTAACTCGAACACCGAACATGATAGCTGCAAATTTGATTTTTTTCTGTATTCCTGCTGTTTATGTGGGTAAGAAAAGTACAATATTTCAGTAAATGGCTCATAACTGGCAGTAGGTTGGAAATGGATGACTTCGGTAGCATAAGTATTTATTATTACTGCAAACAATCGTTGATGATTGGCTGTTGGTTTCTTTTAGTGCTTTAATGGTCTGCTACTTTTTCAGATGTGAAGTTTTGTACAATAAGTGGTGCGTCTTAATATAATAAGTGTCTGAAATGCATCCCGCTTGCTCCCTTCAGCCAGCTATTCTCTGGAGTACCTCTACACAGCCATCTCAGGAAACACCACCTTCCCAGAATTCACAGTGGTCGGAACTCTGAACGACCATCACTTTGTCTACTTTGACAGTGACTCAAAGGTTCAAAAGCCAGTACAGTGGATGGATGGAGTGGATGGATGGATGGATGGATGGAGTGGAAGTAATGGATGGATGGATGTATGGATGGATGGATGGATGGATGGATGGATTTACGTGTGCCAGTGTACAGGTCTGGCTGCACACTTGGCTAACGTATCATGTGATGCTCTGCCTGGGTCTCTCTCCTCCTATAGGTTCTGGTCCCGAGAACAGAGTGGATTAGGGAGAATGCCGGTGAGTTCTACTGGGAGCTTCACACAGAACCTCTGCTGGCCCAGTACAAAGGCTTTATGACTCTCATAGACGTTGTCAGGCAACAGGTTGCCCAGACAGACTCGACAGCGGTGCACACGTTCCAGAACCATTATGGTTGTTCCTGGGATGCCCAGACACAATTTACAGGTAGGTTGTTATACTGTAGGTTGCTGTTACAGTAATGCTTTACTCAAGTAGCTATCTATTACCCTGAGATACATCGTTGGTGTTTGATAAATGGATTTTAAAGTACCTGGAATGATGTCAATGAAAACCATATTTTTAAACAAAAACATTTGATTAGAATATATTACGTAACCACGAAAGAAATCCAACAGCTACAGTAGGAGAGGTTGATGATTGACACAGTCGGTACCTAGATAAAGATCAAGCTGACTCGTATTCCGACCACCATTCCCTGGATGGCCTGCAACTGAGATATGTAGGCCGTTGCATTTACATCTTGACGAATTGCAGACGCGTTTCACAACTTTGCCTCCGACGGGGAAGACTTCATCTACCTGGACTTGAACACAATGACTTGGCAGATTTCGGCACCTCAGGCCCTCCAGTTAAAACAGCGCTGGGACAAGAACACTCGAGACCTCAACTACCTCATGTGGTACTTCAACAAAGAATGCCAGCGTCTACTAAGGATGTATATAGGCTTTGCCAGAGAAGCCCAGAAACAGAAAATTCCTTCAGTATCTCTACTGCAGACGGGACTCTCATCTCCAGTCACCTGCCATACCACAAGCTTCTACCCTAGGTGAGCTGTCATGAGCCTGGGCTCTATATGATATATAGATATATATATACACTGTATGTATGTGTGTGTGTGTGTGTGTGTGTGTGTGTATATATATATATATCTCATATAGACTAAGTGGATCTACGCATTTTGCTCTTTCGCAATGTCGTTGTCATGCCTTCTTGTGTTATCCTTGTGCATTTAGCGATACTAAGGTCTTCTGGAGAAACGGATCAGAGGAACAGCTGATAAAAGTAGAATATGGAGATGTCCTTCCAAACGAGGATGGAACCTTCCAGAAGACAGCTGTTCTCCTTGTGACGCCTGAGGAATGGGAGGTACAGCGCACCCCGGTTAACAAGTAGGCCCCCGTGCCTGTTTCCAAAGCAACCTGTCTTCATTAAATCTTCTTTAAGTCATGCGTGCAATACATTTGACATGTCGATGCTTATATACATACATACACATATGTGCCCAATGATTTAGTGAAGGCTTAGTGTGTAGCCACTGGTGTAGCTGGTGCAGCCGCACCAGGGTCCAGGATTCTTTGGGGGCATGGTGATCCCAGCTCGAACATGTGTAATGTAGCCCACCGCTGCTCTCAAGAACCACACGTCTTCAGATAGTTCTATGAATGAAGCTAACCAATGCCAGCAGCTAATGCTATGCGCACTAGTTCAAATAGAAGAGTTCTCTGATAATTTTTGTGTTTTGATCACATGGTCTTTTACAACCTGTTATGTGAGGCACCTGGTTCTCAACAGTCAACAGGATAAAATACAGGAAAACTAAATAGATTTTCGTTTCTGGCGTTTGTAAGGGAACTTACAGAGTCTCTCTGGAGTCAAATTTACTAAATATTTGGATAAGCCACGCTGTCCCATAGCAGCTATATCTTACTGTAAGATGTCAACTTGTACAGGTAGGCTGTCCCAATAACATCTTATTACCATATGTAATTTTGCTGGGTAGATTTAGCCTATAGTTGTTATCTATTATGCTACCTAATATTTCTTTGAAAACCATGTTCTGGTCTGGTGAGCCTTTTCATAGGGCCCGTAAATTTGTTTTGCACCTGGGCCCGTCATGATTAAGCTACGCTGCTGGCCAGGACAGAAAACCGTCTAGACTTTGATGAGCGTTTCTTGAGACCTCGTAACGATAGCAGTGTCAGCCGACGAAATGCTCTTGTTGCCTGGAATCAGACCATTGCTTGGAGTTAGCTTGGGGCAGTTCTATTCACTGCATTTTAGATGTCTCCCTGCTCCAACACACCTGATTGACTCAAATGAATGGGTTGTTACCAGGCTTCTGCAGAGATTGATAGAGACCCATTCGTGTGAATCAGGTGTGTTGGAGCAGGGAGACGTCTAAAACATGCAGGGCAGGGGTCCCCCAGGAGCAGGGTTGGGTAAACACTGAGCCAGGGGACCGGGAGGAGATATGTGGTCGCCGACGACGCCTTTTAAAAATGTGATTGCTATTCGTAAACAGAAGAGCAACTTCTCCTGTGTGGTGGAACTGGCGGGGCAGGAGGTGTTGGCGGTAAAGCTCCAGAGGGGCCTGGTCCGGTCGAACCAGGGTCCCCGACGTGGTCGTCCCCGTCTGGGCCTGCAGGCCGCGGGGGGCCTGGCCCTCCTCCTGGGCGTGGCGGCAGCTGGCCTGTGGGCGTGGAGGAGGATGAGGAGTGCCAGAGGTAGCCGGGGGGGAGGGGAAAGAGGAGGCTCTTCCGCCCTGACCTCCATCTTGGAGACGCCCCCGGTGACAGAGGTGGTGATGACAAGGAGGAGGAAGGTCTCCACACTTCAAGGAGCTGAATGCCACAGATGACTGAGAGCCTGTGGAGACCAGGCCGTGCAGTATGTCCTGCCTTTGTTGTTATTTGCAGAAAAACCTTGCACCTGAAAAAGCATTTAATCAATAAAGACATAAAGGACACACATACAGCACATATGTACGCACCACACACGCGCGCGCACACACACACACGCACACAATATTATATTTTTTATATTTTTTCAGATACAAGGTTTTTCACATAAAAAATGCTGTTGCTTGATGTTTTGTTGGTTGTACATTTGATGTTAAAAGTACTACAGTAAACAACATGACTTTGAATTGAGACATTCGGTACTAAAGTACCGAATTTCAACCACTAGATGGCGGTACTTGACAGCGAAAACAGGACTTTATTATTGACATTTCCATTCGATTTGAATATTAGGTAACTTGTGTGTAGCTATTTTTTGTGAAATACTGTAAATAAACAATTTGTGGCTGACTATGTTATTTAGCTCATTAATACCACTGGTTTCAACCAAGCAACCACGTCTGTGGACTTACATGTTACAGCAAATGAGCAAATACTAAAGATGCAGTACTGTTCCTGGCCACAAGACGGCTGGCTTCAAAACACTTCTAGAAATATAGTCAATATACAGGGTGTCCACCCCCCACCATAAGAAGTAGTAGATATATAACTTATTGTAATGATTATCTGGGTGAATGGAGATCTTGGCTAATAGAGCAATACTTCAATACTTTATTAAGTCTTATTAAGAGTTAAAGACATGTTTCAACCAATTATGAGAGAGTCTGCTAGAGGATCTTCATCAAATTCATCACAGACGTCACAGTTAATACAGGTATTCATCAATTGTATTCACCTATTATAGTATCATGTATATTTCTGACAGAAATCATGGACTCGTCTTATGCCTCCCCTGCTATTCTTTACATTACACCCCATCTCTCTCCTCTCCCCCACTCTTCTCCTCCCCATCTCTGTCTCTCTCTCCTCCTCTCCTCTCTCCCTCTGACTCCCTACCTTCATACAATCTGTCAGGCGGCTGTTCTTTGATCTATGCTCTCTGTGTCAAGAATTACACACACACACACGCACACACAAACGTGCGCATAAGCAACCACCGAAGGGAACACATGCTTACGGTACACCGCATCACACTTCAACCTTGAGCGTCCTTGTCTGCAGACGAGAGAGAGAGAGAGAGAGAGGGAGAGGTGGGGGTTGTTGCAGATTCATCAAATATTTATGGTGAAATCTAATAAGGGGCAGGAATTTAGGCAGTTATCAAGCATAATGGCAGAGCGATTTGTATAGGCAGGCAAAGGGACAGGTGTTTTATCTACCTAAAACACTCTTTCTTTGTCAGTTTTACTGGTTATTGTGCCTTCAGAACCACACATGTCCTCCCCAGCCCATTGTTTATGTTTTAAAACACAAAAGGGCACATCAAACCAAAGTAATTATTGTAATACTGGTTTCAGCCACCGTGAGAAACACCAGACATAAAATAATGAATGCTTACATCAACTATTACATCGATAATGTATTACTAATTGCGGAATGTAGGCCTCATGCTTATTTGTACAGTATGATTGGTATTTAGAATAGTTTTTAGGTGTTTGTTCATTTGTAACATGCACCACACAAGACGTGTTTAGAATCAACAATGCTAATCTATTTTATGTTCTGTGAAAACCATTCCCTGCACATTTGTGCTTGCGGGTGTGGTTTTACATAATGTATGGTGTTGAATTAAACAGGCCTCCACACCATCTATCAATCTCTCCTCATACAGCTGATCTATCTATCTATCTATCTATTATAGTCGTTATCTTTCTTTCTAATAGCCTACTCTATCTATCTATCTATATATCTATCTATCTATCTATTATAGTCGTTATCTTTCTTTCTAATATCCTACTGGATCTATCTATCTATCTATCTATCTATCTATCTATTATAGTCGTTATCTTTCTTTCTAATATCCTACTGTATCTATCTATCTATCTGTCCATCTATCTATCTATCTATCTATCTATCTATCTATCTATCTATCTAGCTGTGGCTGTCTGTATTTTACAATGTGTGGGAATGTATTCCAGTTAAGTCCAATGTCTGTCTGCCTGCTGACAGACGACAGATGGAACAAATGCAGCTGCCGCATAACAGTAATATACTGTGTGTATATATTTCTGTCAATTGCAACCAGAGACATTTTGGTGTGCGTCCGTTGATAACGCCCCTTTGAAATAAAATAAGAGATTCCAAACTACAATACAGAGACGCCAGGTTACAGTAATGCCTAATGTTACAGTGAACCAGTGTGAACTACTCTAAGAGTCAAGACTGCAGCATATTACAGCACTTTCAGCACTTCAGAGGGCCATTTTGAAACATGTATCTTGCCAAGTTTGCTGTTTGACAATAATTACTGTAAATTGAGATAGATAGATAGATAGATAGATTTTTATTTTAAAAGAAGAATGTGTGCCTGCTGCTTAACGTTGTCAGTGTGTCATACTCTTGTTAATTTGAGAGGGGGTCTGGGGTCTGAATATAATCAAAATATGTGTATGTGCACAGTATTTGCTGACGGGCTGACTGTGAACATGTTTGATCCCCTTGGAAATTAAGGATCAGTCAAATTATACACAAACGTAATACTGAAATGGGCATAGAGTTGTGTGTGTGTGTCTGTGTGTGTGTTGGTATGCTTAAAGTGAAACAAGGATGTCTGAAGGTTATGGAGAAGATTGTTTGTTCAATGTGAATAAAAAGAGACAGACAGACAGATAGACAGACTGTACATACATACATACATACAAAGTCAGGGTTGGGTAGATACATACTGTAATATGATTCCACTATTTAAGATGGTAACTGTAATGGAATACAATTACTGATTATTATTATTATTTTTTTTTTTTTTTTTGTAATCAGTTACATACTTCTCAACCCTTTAATATATATTTGAATATATACCCGATACAGATCTGGTGTAGCTGTAACAAGCATGCCCGCAAACACACACACACGCACACACACCTGCACCTACACACACACACACACCTACACACACGCACACACACCTACACATACACACGCACACACACACACACACACCTACACACACACACACACACGCACACACACACGCACGCACACACACACACACGCACACACACCTACACCTACACGCACACACACGCACACACACGCACACACACCTACACACACACACACACACGCACACACGCACACACACACACACACACACACACACACACGCACACACACCTACACACACACACACACACACACAGTAACATCTATACATCTATAAATAAATCTTAGCATGATGAATCATGCCAGTTTCCTCTCAGCTTGACAACACAATGCAAAGAGAGAGAAACAGGTTTCAGCGGTTAGCACGTATCTCTAATACAGTATATATTTTATAGTGTAGTCTCTCTCTCTGTCTTCAGGCTTCACCCTATTCTTCTTTGATTTCTCTATTCTCTCGCCCGCATCGCTACACATGATGCTGCCCTCCACACACACACACACACACACACGCACGGATGCATGCGTGCACACACACACACACACACACCATCGCATCATATTGTTTCTATCCCGCTTTCCTTCCTGTCCTCGGGGATTGGGTTCATAAATTACAGCCGGTGTCATTCTTCACCAGAGCAATAACACATGGTAGAATATTGATGAGACTCGGCCTAATGTACTGTATATACCAAGGTCCTGAAGCTGTGGTTCTCAAAGGGTAGTTTGGGCCACCCCCACAATGGGCCCCAAAACACAAAATTATAAAACTTTTTGTTATAGTTTTGATTCATATTTAATTAACTTATTTAAATGTAAAATATACAGTATATTTCATGATCAGCTATTTCCCAATTAGCCACCACTGGTTGGATGCTATGATTCCATTGCAGGCTTAAATCTTGAGACTTATTGTTTCAAATGTCATAAGTACTCACAGTACATTTACACTGCACAATAAAACTTGAAGGTATGGTCAGTCATTCTTGCTAACTTCTAGCTCAAATCAAAACACTATCGCTCCGCGGTCCTACGCGGGCGGCGGATCACACGTCGCAATGCATTGTGAAGCAAATCGCAGTGCTACGGTTTTGTTGATGAGCGGTGTTCGCCACTTTGTTTATGTTGCTATTTACGGAGCCAGGGCTGTGTAGAAGTATCAGATTATTTCTTTAGCACGCACAGAGAACGGTAAAATAGCGGAATGCGAGGAGATGTTTGTTGAATTTGACAAGTGTATTAGCTTACATTTAGCTTACAATATACTATACCAAATGACTAAGAGACTGCTAAAAGGCTGCTAAAAGGCTGTGTTTGCATGATTACACATCCAGAGATACACAAACTAAAGTATTTAGGCCTTTTCTCCTCTACCCATAAAAAAAAAAAACACATCTCTCCCTCTCTCACCCATATTCCCCCCTTTCTTGCCCCCCCCTCTCTCTCTCTCTCTCTCCCACCATCCCCTCCCCTCTCTCTCTCTCTCTCTCTCTCTCTCTCTCTGTCTCACAAATGAATAAGTAATGATTAAAAAAAATGTACATAACAGTGGAAATTAAATAAATCAATATCACATAAGGGTAGACGTCTAGAATCTCACTCTCTCCTTCTCTCACTCCCTCTCTATCCCCCTCTCTCCCCCTCTCTCTCCCTCTTCCTCTGTGTCTCTCACTCACTCTCCGTGTGTCCACCGTGTGTTGACACACGAGGAGCCCTGCAGTCATGATGCATTCCTCAGCTCCATGGCCTACTCCAGCCCTCTCCTCCTCTAAGAGGGCTGGAGTGCTTATGGAGCAGGTGCTTATGGAGAAGCTTATGGAGAAGGTGCTTATGGAGAAGATGCTTATGGAGAAGGTGCTTATGGAGAAGCTTACGGAGAAGGTGCTTATGGAGAAGCTTATGGAGAAGGTTCTGGGGCGCTGGCATTGCTGGGTCATAAAGCACTGTATACACTAACGCCGTAGGTCATAAATGCTGCTATTAGAACCGTGTAGATATGGCCTGGAACACTACAGCCAGTGTGGAATGGCAAGACTACAGTGTTCAGACATGATGAAAATCACATGATTAGCACTGGCCTCCTCTCTCTCTCTCTCTCTCACTCTCTCTCTCTCTCTCTCTCATCCTGCCTGCCTTGGGTTCATTTGGGTGTCTTATTGGTCCCTTCCACAGTACACCAGTTACTGTGATTGGATTGATTTTAGCCAATTAGCTGGGCCCTTGCTTGTGACCTGATAATTAGTCTGCGTGAACATTGATTGGCCTGAGGTGTTAACAGGAGCAGGAGGAACCTGTTAAGGTAAAGTTTGAGTTTATTTCTCTCACTCTCTTCCTCTCTCCACTCTTCCTCTCTCTCTCTCTCTCTCTCTCTCTCTCTCTCTCTCTCTCTCTCTCTCTCTCTCTCTCTCACTTTCTCTCTCTTCAGTTTGCACAAAAAAAAAACAACAACAACATAAACGATGACAACATGAGCAACACACATACAGTTAAGGGAGCATAACCTATATAGGCCTACGCAGCCTCAGTCTCTCGCCCCAAGGCATGCTGGGAAACCCCACTAGTCCACCACCACACGTGTATTGGGTGATAATTGACCGCTGCTGTAATGCTCCAGCAGCATGAGGTGTTAATGAACATGCATGATTGTGCTGGGCCGCGACAGGCACCAGACCACCGGTAGGACCTTTGGTTTGCACCTCTGGGCCACCTTGACCCTGGCCCCACACCGATGCAGCTCTTGGACTGCATCCCAGAATAACACCACTTTCACAGCAGAGTCAAGTGCAGGCAGTATCATCTGGTGCAAAAGAGGCTCTTTTTCTTCTACATTTCCCCCGTGTTTGTCTAAGTATGCTACTGTGTGTCTTGATTTCATTGAATTCTTTATTTATTATTCAAGAGAACAGTTATCACATCGCAATGTACTAACTGAATATTCGGTTTATGTGATGTTATGTTTGTCATGTTTGTTAAGTGCATTATAATTTATTACTGATTTCTAACACTTTACTGTAGTGTATATATTATCTCGTCATCTGTTCTCTATCCACCAATCATTTCGGTAAACAGTTTATTGTGATCAAATAGGACAATTACCTTTTTCTTTTTGGAGATTTTGAGACAAACCCAAAATGCATTCAGCTGAAACTGCAGGACACCGAGGTTGTACCTTGCATTTGTGAATGTCAATAAGTGAAATATTGTTTATTTCCCTTAAGAAAGTGGAGAAAAATACAAACAGCCACATACAGGGAAACATATTTTCCTTCTATCTGACAGGTCGACAGATAATCGTGCGCGCTTGTGTTTTAGCCAACGTGAGACAGACAGATAGAAGAAAGAACCATGACAGCGTACCAAAATATAGCAGTCTATATGTCTGGGATAAACATACAATATATACATATAGATATATAGATACAGATATATTATTATTACAGATATAACTGCATACATATACAGATGCGTTCGGGGGGGCCCCGCCCCCCCCCCGGCGGGCGGGGGGGGGGGGGGGGGGGGGGGGGGGGGGGGGGG
>JAODUE010019766.1:0-24267 GCA_027564755.1 Amblyopsis hoosieri | reverse complement strand
GCGGTTGCTTTCCACGGCCTGCGGTTGGGTTAGCAACACCGTGGTATTGCAATATTGCGGTTATCGCGACAGCCCTAAACAACAGTCCGTCCTATTAGACAGAATGTATTAATCTAATAGTGTTTTGGATGGAATGTCTTCATAGGTGAGTAGTTGCCTCAAATGTCTCACAAAAGCTGCGCTATGTAGTCGTGTGCACAAGCCGCCAAACAGTCCTGACTGCTCGCTTGGATCGTTTAACAGGTTATGTGAGTTTTGTTTCATGTCTTGTGTCCTCCCCCTTTCCCCAACCAAAGCGTCAGGTATTTGCTATTGATTACTACTGATGCTTTGAAGTAGAGTATTGCATTGGGAACGGGATCCCAATGCAATACTCCAAAATCTCGCAGGCGGTTTTAACTTTGCTGCTGGCGGTAGTGGGCGGTCAACAATATACTGCAGGTCCCAGGATTTAGTCACTTTTTGGATTTTGACAAATTCAGCGGGAGCGGGATTAAGATAAATCTCTACAGGGTTCTACTTCGAAGTTCAATATATGGTATTCGGGCCAGCCTTACAACGCAGTACATAGACATTTTAAAATAAAAAATAAAAAGAACTACACACAGTACCTTTAACATCCCATACTTACTGTTTGTGTTCCCTTCACAATGTGAGGGATTTTCAAGACAGCACCAGTAAATGTCCCTTTAAATCTCACTTAAATGCATCTGCTGTGCTTTCTATAAAGATTATTCCAAAAAGCCTCTTGTTGTACAACAACAATAGTAAGTAGTTTTAATAATTTCTCGTGCCAATAGCTGTAGCAGTAGCTGTAGCAGGATTACAATGAGTGCTGTGTGCCGTGGGTCACTATTTTAACAGGATAGAGCAAGGTTAAGGTCCAATTCATTCACAATGGGATTAGGCAAACAGCGCCTGGCTCTGAGCACCGTGCTTTCATTCAGAATAACTCTTCTTCAGAGTAGATACTGGTGGAGGTGATTTTCAGTTTTTAAATTAGGAAAAAAAATACACTTCAATAGTCTGAATGGAAAGTAAATTGACTGAATGTCTCCACTATGAAGCCAGGAGCCCTGACACATTCTTCTCTGATATAATCTCATCTGTCCATTCCTATCTCCCTCCTTCCCTCTTTTCTCGTTTCTAGCTCATATTCCCTCCATCTTTCTCTCCTCCTGTTCCTTGACCTTTCCATCTCCCCAGCCAGCTTTTTACCTCCTCTCATTTACTCCTTCGCGCTTTCTACGTCCTTTAATTGCACCAAAGAAGATGAATGGAAGAAGGTCTTTATCTGACATAGTGATGCAGCAAGGACAGGAGATCAATCTGTAGACAAAAGCTAAACCCTGACCAAGCTACTCACAGTGTGTGTGGCTAAGCAGGTCAATGCTCAGAGACAGGTTGTGTGTCCCCAGAATGACTCTGAACAGATGGAATGGGCCTGAAGTGGGAGGCACAGCAGAACACACACAAACACACTCCACAGCTTATCTGCAGGCTAGATGAAAAGGTGTGAAGATGACTCTCCTCGTTTTCTAAACCCATCGTCAGTACACGGGTGTGTGCGTGCGCAAGTGCACAGGTGTTTTGAGTTTTTGTTTGTGGAGGCCTCTAGAAGGGTGCTGACAAGCCTTGAGAGCAGTGTTAATTTGGCATCAGTTTCAGATTTAGTCTTGGTTTTTAGATGAGCATGCTAAATAGTTTTAGTCACATTTTAAATAGTTTTAGTATATTTTAGTCTACGAAAATAGAAAACGTTTTCGTCAACGAAAAGTCAACTTTTAGTCAAAATGTTTTCTCTCTTTAAACAAATGCAAAAGTCTAATACCGTACGGTCTGTTGCATGCAGATGGTAGCATAGTCGACTGCCTGGTAGCACAATTTGACATGTCCCTTCAAATTCATTCATTCATTTTAAAAGAGTAATTTCATGCCCTTTTTCACTTGTTGACACAGTTCCTTGACTTCTCAATGCAATGTAGTTGAAAAGCGTAGGTGAAAATACCACATAAATTGTGTGGAATAATACGATCACAATCACGACTCTGTCTGTCTCAGATTACGGTCTGTTTTCAGTGAATGTTGCTTTAAATTTAACAAGCCACTGCCCACCCCGCCCCCCACATAGCTGTGTTGACGTGAGGCTGACTGCTTTACTGCTGACTGCTAGTACTCCTACAACGGCAAACGCGGTTTGAACATAGTTTTATGGGTTTTGATTTTGAACCACATGGTAATATTCAGCAGTGTTTTCAAGATATTAATATTGTGCATGAATTCCGCCTCGCACTCCAGACTACAGTAAAGGATACAGGCGGCAGAATGTAGTTCATTGTTGTTTGTCAACAACATAAACACAGCAGCAGCTTGGTCACACAGCCCTGTGTAGGACGGTGTTATGTTTTGATAACCAGCCATGTATCTATCTACTAAGCACATTATTTCATGAATGAAGGTTGATTTATATTATAGCACAACATCGCAGCCATCCTTGCCCGCTAAACAGCCATGTACCCAAAAGCACGTATTAATTAATAAATGAAGGGTTACATTGCACAAAGCCGCATCCATTCTTGCCACAGGGTTATTGAACAGACAGGTGGCTAGCTGCTAGCTGCTAGCAACCACACAAATTGATATTCGGTTAAACAAGAAAGGTTAAAGTTAAAGGAAGACATTCTATCTTTGTTATTATCATGGACGTAACGTTAAATGTTTTGTATGATATGACCGATCACTGACCCAGATAAAAGCATTATTACTCGCGGTATCAAAAACGGTTTCCGTTGTAATGGAGTTAATCATACAGGTACAGGATCATACAGGAGATTGCAATACAATAGTATTATCTTATCTTATCTTATCAATCCTTTTCCGGCAGGGGATACAATTTCGGTATGACACGCAAATGCGTCTTTATCAATGAGCAATATTTAGGTTAAGTAAATCAACACAACATTATTTAAGCAGTCTATTTCTAATCCATTTACTGTTTCTGAACAATAGCCTATATTCATCTAATGTAGTTATTGATGTGCACAGTGCATCACTCTTGATAATATGCCTGTCCTGCGGACTCCAGATGTTTATGCTATGGTAGCCTACTAGTTACTGTATCAAAAACTAGATTTACAGATTTGGTCATCTGCAAATGTTGTTTTCTTACTGTTTGTGTACTGGCGATCAACATCAGTTCCTTGCCTTGCATATTTCGCTGATGCTACGTAGCTGGCCATATCCTAATAGGGGCGTTACCAAACAAACTGTGCAGTGATCTACGCAACATATGCACTTTTTCTCGCCTCTCTCACATTTTTTAGCCAATGCTAACAGTGCTAACGGTCCACTTTGAAAGGCTCACATCGACATTGCTAATTCCAAAAACAACTAGAAATACTTGGTTTTCATGGAATGGGTCCTTTCACCTGGTAGGCAACTAAGGTAAGGAATCCGAATTAATGCTTTAGGCTATTTGTTACATTTTTAAAACCAGCGTGCGTATGGAATCGATCCTGTTTTCTGTCAATCTGTTCTGTATCAAATTAGTTGGCTTGTGTGAACTTGAATTGAGCTTTATGGAACCACTTTTAGCATCAACTGATTTTTTAGTTTCATTCAAGACAGGCTTTCAACTTTAATTCTCACTATTCTGAGCTGGCTTTATGGAATAGGGCTCTGGAAGTCATATCTCTGTACTCACACTCACAGCAGGCATGCACAGACACACACACTCTTAAGAGGGATGTAAGTGAGAACGAGGAAAGGATGTTTTAAAGGGGTTCTGCAGTCAAAATCAATATTGTTTCAGTTTTGCATTATATTTGTGCAATAGCTCATTAAAGTGAACATTACGTGCCCCTTTACACATTTACACAGTTTATTGAGGTGTTTATGTACTGTATTTTACAAGTTTAGGTGGAACTACCACATAGATTATGTGGAATTGCACCGTATTACAGTATGCCCATTTTCCCCGTTCTCAGATAACAGTCGGTTTCAGTGACTGCTCACCCCGCCCCCTCTTCCGCGTAGTATTCTGACGTAAGGCTACGGCTGCTTTGCTACTCTCCTATGACACAGCTGTGCAACCATATCGGTTTGAATCAAATGCTCTGTTTAGTATTCCAGTGTTTCAAGGCATTAATATTGCGCATTAATTCCGCCTTGCCATTCAGACTAAAGGATACAGGCGGCGGAATGGGGTTCATTGGAAGTAGTGCATGGTCACACAGTCCCGGAATCATGTGTAGGGACAGGGCCATAGCCTACCTAAAGTTTGTGTCCGCACAGACCTCTGCGCACACAGAGGCTAAACGGAAGCCTACACGCCCGCAAGGCGCTAACCGTGAGAGAAGGAAGTATGTTACGCACGTGATAATAAAGAAGGAGTTAAATTACTTTGCCAGACAATTCCTTTATTAAAATTCATTGTTCACGAATCCCAAATCTCGAGGTCGAGTCTCAAGTCTTTGGAGTAAGAGTCTCTGTGTGTGTGACTTAAGTGCGACTCCAGTCCAAGTCGTAAACTCGAGTCCCCATCTCTGGTAAGGACTCATACAGTATGCATTTAGTCAATACTTAGCCTATAGGTGCTGCTGATCCAATATGAGAAATAGTACATTATTTTGTTATTTAACAATAACAAAATGCATTATGCTGATTTAGTGTATTTTATGTGGAAATAGTATAGGCAAGGTGTACAACATGTATGTATCTATGATGTGGAGGTTGTCCACACTGTACCTGGAGAAGAACTACAGTTACATCGCAGACCTCCAGAGCACTATCCTGCAGCGAAGGCTGTTTGCTACTGAGGGGATACACACACTGTAAGTAGAAGAACCATGAGTGTTCCAAAAAAAATACAATGTACAAATATCAAAATTCTTTCTCCAGCATCGCTTAGCCTATACTCAGTGTTGGGCAGTAGCGGCGCTAGTTAAACTACATTTCTGAGTAGCTTGGCGGTAGCGGCGCTGTTTTCTGAATCAAATAGTTTTTCAGTAGCGACGCTCTTTTATTGATCAAGTAGTGCGGTAGCGTCCACAGAAGCTACATTTTCCAAAGCATTTCTGAATCTGCAGCTCAAGCTTAAGTCTGATAAAACTGCTAAGAATCAGTATGTGATGCCATCACATACACGGACCTAGGCTACATGTGAAGCCGATAGAAGCGAAGCACTTCCGTATGACTGTGATGCCGTAGACGTAGGTCTACCAATCACTGGGCTGATGCCTGAGACTTTGATGCAGGGAATTGAGGGGGAATATAGACAAGACTGAGTTTACGTGATAGAAAGAACAGTGAGAGCAGAGAACACAGCTTATTGTTTAATAACCAGTTGAACTGAACAAT
Source organism: Amblyopsis hoosieri (assembly GCA_027564755.1). Classification (NCBI taxonomy): domain Eukaryota; kingdom Metazoa; phylum Chordata; class Actinopteri; order Percopsiformes; family Amblyopsidae; genus Amblyopsis; species Amblyopsis hoosieri. The sequence goes on along the minus strand of JAODUE010019766.1, from coordinate 18,909 downwards.
TTCGCCCTGTTTATTTGTTTGTTTGACTTACACTTTTGAATGTTGGTACAATAAAATGTAGAAAAAAAAACTAACTTTGCTGTGTTGCTGTAGCTTGGTTTGCTACATTACTCCTGGGGGTAGCTTCAGTGTAGTGAAGCTTCATTTAACGCAGAGTAACTGGTAGCTCAGCTCACTACTGTACATTTTCAATGTAGCTTGCCCAACACTGCCTATACTATTAAAACAAACATCAAAACTTAACAGGAACTGTTATTTTGTGTCTCATTTTGTGCTTGCTGGATCAATCGGAATATCAGTGTTGTGATCTCAACAGTCTGGGTAGATTACAGAGTAAGCACCATCAGAGGCTCCAGAAAGAATGTTATACTATTTTTAAATTACAAAATACCGAACACTTAGTATTTTGATACAAAATATTAAACCATTTCCAACAACCCAATGACAAAATAGGATATGTTCATTTGGAGACCAGACAAGTACCATTCTTAGCCCAGTGCGAATATTCTTAATTGGATCTGTCTATGTATAGTAGCCCCATTTCCTGTCACTATTAGCCAGGCAGACAGTAAACAAAGTAAAATTTGGAGCGGCAGGGCAGACACCCACAAATAATGGCTACTATGAGCTACAAAAGCGCTAATGGCGTAAATGCAGGGAAAATGTTTAGCTGCAAAACTAGCTTCCACAATACAGCAGTAGCATGGCTACATATTCTTCTTATTTGTAGCCTAACATTTTCTAGGGTTGTCAATCAATTAACGCAAGATGTTGAGGCACACCGATTTTCTAGGCACACAGATCTACAAGGTGATCCACACACTCAAGAGCCAAGGTGATATACTGTGAGCATCAATTAGCAAAGTGAAAAAGTGACGCTACTAAATATTCAAATGGTATATAAATCAGCCTGAACCACATGACTGACATTTACATTACATTAACATTTACAGTATACATTTACAGCATACAGCAACATGTACTGCCTTCTGCTTGTGATATAATGCCACAAATCTTTTCAAATTTATTTTTCAAGTTATGATCATCATGTTGTGAGATAATGATTTTCTGTGTAGATTTGTTTTTTATAGTTTTCTGTGCAGATCACTGTGTACTGAGCTTTCCTAGCTGTGGAACATAACTTCATTATGGCCTGCACATCTGGAAGTATTTGCGTGTAGAGGAGCCATCCTCTTATCAGTAGTACACCTGCTGGCAAACTTAAGCTTGCAATACTTTGTATGTTTATTCATAGTAAGCATTTGCTTTTCACTCAAGCTGTCTCAAATCGAGCATTTGTGCACTTATACTTCATATTTTGAGTACATAGTGTGCATAAACTGACAAGCATTCCAAAATACATTGCACTCAAAGTAGCTGGTGTTTTTTATTCGAATTAACTTCGATAGTATCGTAAAAACATAGCCGTCATTATTATTGGATTGATTTTGTAGTCTGATGATTCGGTACATTTCGCGAAAATGCTAGCTAGCTACGGGTGTTAGCTGCTGTAGCCTACCTACTGTAGCAAGCAGTACAGCGGCACATTTAACGTGACGTTTCATTTATTGTGGCATACGTTTGGTTTTCATGCGTGTTTAATTCATCTTTACTGTTTACCAATTCTGTGGCCAAAACATTGACAAGTTGTAGAAATTGACATGTTTTTTTTCCCCTTTATGGTCATTACTGTATGGACAGACAAGGATACGAGGTCCCTTATTTTGTGGCGTGTTGCCAATGCCTCCTTGATCACAGGGAGGCGAAATGCGGCAGTCACTGTGGATTAATATTGCATCTAGATGTTTTCATACACAGTACTGTTTTTTGTACAGTGGATATAAAAAGTCTAGACACCCCTGTTAAAATGCCAGGTTTTCGTGATGTAAAAGAATGAGACAAAGATAGATCAGATAGATGTCAGAACTTTTTCCACCTATAATGTGAACAATTCAATTGAAAAACTGAAATCTTCGAGGGGGAAAAATGAAAAATAAATGCCTTACAATAACCTGGTTGCATAAGTGTGCACACCCTTAAACTAATACTTTGTTGAAGCACCTTTTGATTTATTTACAGCACTCAGTCTTATTAGCATGGCACATGTTGACAGAGCAAAATTTGCCCACTCTTCCGTGCTCCAAATCTGTCAGATTGAGAGGACATAGCCTGTGCACAGCCCTCTTCAGATCACCCTACAGATGTTTAATTGGATTCAGGTCTGGGCTCTGGCTGGGCTATTCCAAAACATTAATCTTCTTCTGGTGAAGCCATGCTTTTGTGGATTTGGATGTGTGCTTGGGTTGTTGTAGTGCTGAAGAGTGAATGACATCTTCAGCTTTCTAATGGACGCCTGAAGGTGTTACGCTATGCGCAGGTGAGTTTGAACCCCCAGAGGGACAGGCTTTAGACGATAGGATTTTATGTCAATACTTTAATTTCACAACAGGAAAAATAGCAGGTAGACAGGCAGGGGGATAGGCAGGCAGGCAGGCAGGTAGGCAGACAGGCAGGCGGATAGGCAGGCAGGCAGGCAGGTATTTAGGCAGGCAGGCAGGCTGGAGGATAGGCAGGCGGATAGGCAGGCAGGCAGGCAGGCAGGTAGGTAGGTAGGTAGTTAGGCAGGCAGGCAGGTAGTCAGGCAGGTAGGCAGGCAAAGTGAGGAGAGTATAGCATATAGCTACTGGAACGATCCAACAGTGACTGACTATTGGGCTGGGTGTTATATATGGTGGGTAATTAGTGATTGGAGTCAGGTGTGTTTGGTGGTAGAGAGCAGTGGCACAAGTCTCCGCCTTGGCATGCCTATGTCAGCAAGTGTAGACACGCCCCCTAGCCACCACTAATCCCTCAGCAGTGCAGGATCCTCACAGAAGGTTTTGTGCTAAAATTGCCTGGTATTTGGAACTGTTCATAATTCCCTCCACCCTTACTAAGGCCAGCTAATTCCAGCTGAAGAAAAACAGCCCCAAAGCATGATGCTGCCACCACCATGCTTCAATGTGGATATGGTGTTCTTTGGGTTTTTGTGACAAAACCTTTTGGAATTATGGCCAAAAACTTCAACCTTGGTTTCATGAGACCATAACACATTTTCCCACGTCCTTTTGGCGGACCTCAGCCGGGCTTGAATGTTTTCTTTGTAAGAAAAGGGTTCCATCTTGCCACCCTACCTTAAAGCCCATTCATATGAAGAATACCAGACATTGTTGTCACATGTAGCACACAGCCTACATGCAAGAAATTCCTGCAGTTCCTTTAATGTTGCTGTAGGCCTCTTGGAAGCCTACATCCGTTTTCTTATCTTTTCATCAATTTTGAAGGGACATCCAGTTCTAGGTAATGTCTCTGTTGTGCCATATTTTCTCCACTGTGTTCCATGGTATATCTCTTGCTTTAGAAATTATTTTGTACACTTCTCCTGACTGATATCTTTCAACAATGAGATCCCTCTGATGCTTTGGAAGCTCTATGCCTTTGCTCTGAGATGCAACTAGGAACATTTCAGGAAAATCCTACTAGATCTGAACTTTATTTGTGATTAATCAGTCACTTAAATTATGTTTTGTGTAATGACTTCTATTTAAGATTAGTTTAAATGTGACTGCTTAATTCTGAACACAGCCACATTCCCCAGTTATAAGAGGGTGTGCACACTTATGCAACCAGGTTATTGTAAGGTTTTATTTTTCATTCTTTCCCCTCGAAGATTTCAATTGGTTTTCAATTGAATTGTTCACATTATAGGTCACATTAAAGGTGGAAAAGGGTTTGACATGATTTATCTTTGTCTCATTCTTTTACATCACAAAAACTTGGTATTTTAACAGGGGTGTGTAGACTTTTTATATCCACTGTATAAATATATATAGAAAATATCTAGTAGGTGTGTGTAGGTTACCCAGGCTTCACAGCCATAAAGGAGGGTGCTGAGACAGACTGCATGGTAAACGACAGCTTTCGTTGAGGTATGAAGGAAGGTTCTTGTTTAGAAAGACTCTAGGATGAAATCTCCCAAAAGCACTAGATGCCTGTTTGATACGGTTCTGGATATCATTATTGATGCTGCTGTCCTCTAAGAAAATGCTCCCCAGATATTTGAAGGCAGATAAAGTGGGTGGGTTAAGGGAACTCCACTGGCAGATCATTTCGGTCTTGATTATATTTACAGTCAGCCCCATCCTGCTGTATGCTCTTGCTACTACAGTAAGGACAGTCTGAAGGTCCTCTGGAGTATGGACCACAAGAGCACAATCATCTGCATACTGGAGCTCCAGCACCCTCTCTCCACTGAGCTTAGTGGTTGCACCACCAACCAACTGGTAGGCTACCATAGCATAAACAACTCGAGTCTGCAGGACAGGCAAATTATTATTATAAGAGTGATGCACTGTGTACATCGATAACTACATTAGATGAATATAGGCTATTGTTCAGAAACAGTAAATGGATTAGAAATAGACTGCTTAAATAATGTGTTGATATACTTAACCTAAACATTGCTTATTGATAAAGATGCACTCAAGTGTCATACCGAAAATGAATCCCCTGCCAGAAAAGGATTGCCGTTTTTGGTACCGCGAGTAATAATGCTTTTATCTGGATAAGTGTCGGTCATATCATGCAAAACATTTAACGTTATGTCCGTGATAATAACAAAGATAGAATGTCTTTGTATAACTTTAACGTTTCTTGTTTAACCAAATATCACTTTGTGTTATATTCGCAACTAGCAGCTAGCAGCTAGCCACCTGTCTGTCCAATAACCCTGTGGCAAGAAGAGAAGCGTCTTTGTGCAATGTAACCCTTCATTCATTTATTAATACGTGCTTATGGGTATATGGCTGTTTAGCGGGCAAGGATGGCTGTGATGTTGTGCTATAATATAATTCAACCTTCATTCATGAAATAATGTGCTTAGTAGATACATGGCTGGTTATCAAAACATAACACTGTTCCTACACAGGGCTGTGTGACCAAGCTGCTGCTGTGTTTATGTTGTTGACACGAACAACAATGAGCTACATTCTGCCGCCTGTATCCAATACCGTAGTCTGGCCGGCAAGGCGAAATTCATGCGCAATATTAACACCTTGAAAACACGGTTATATTAACCATATATGGTTCAAAATCAAAACCAATAATATGTTCAAACCGCGTTTTGCCATTGTATGTGTAATAGCATTCAGCAGTAAAGCAGTCGTAGCCTCACGTCAACACAGCAACGTGGAAGTCGGGGCGGGATGGGCATTGGCTTGTTAAATTTAAAGCAACAGTCACTGAAAACGGACAGTTATCTGAGGTACGTGGTTGAGATCGTGCTATTCCACATAATTTATGTGGTATTTTCACCCAAGCTTGTCAATTACATTGTATTGAGAAGTCAAGGGACTGTGTCAACAAGTGAAATTGAGCCGTAAATGACACCTTTAAGCTTTTGTGCACCGGTTCTGATTGCTATAGTGGCCCAGATCACACAAACGCGTCGCTAAAGGCGCGGCCGCTTCAAAAGGGCTGTGATAAACCCTCGATCACACAGAAATGGGCTGCTTGAAATAATAGGCAACTTTTGAGTTGTTGTGGTGACACTGAAGGCCCAGTGTCAAGGGTCACGGTTCGCTACTGCATTATATTAATATAGGCTATTGTTCAGTAACAGTAAACTGATTAGAAATAAGCTGCGTTTTTGGGAGCCGTATTAAATATGCTTTTATCTGGATCAGTGATCAGTCATATCATGCAAAACATTTAAGTTTATGTCCGTGATAATTAATCCGTGGTGCAACGGTTCGCAAAACTCGTATCACGGTTTTGAGTCACGGATCGGATCATTTTTCGGATCAGCAGACTGTATGCTTATATTTATCTATACTAAATAACTTTGCTTTCCATGTATTACGTAGTGTATGACTTCCTGACTCTAGATGTCACACTTAGAGCGCCAGCAGACCTTGTGGGCCCCCCAAACACATAGACATGCACAGGTGGCTGGACAGCCATCAAAACAGAGGAGCTGGGATAACAATACACACATAGGGATTTTCTATGTTAGATATAGTATCTAAATTGCGCCCTGATCAGAGAATGACATCACCATTCTCTGATCAGGGCGCAATTTAGATACTATATCTCACATAGAAAATTGTTGTTTGCTGCTACATTCATGTTGTATACAGCCTTTATAGAACTTCACACAGACCATACAGATCTAATAACTATTAATTCATTAGTGATTATTATCTTAGATTGTAACAAACTACAACTCAAAGATGTACATATCTCCACAAATAACATTTCAGTTTATTATGAATGGTCATCAGTTTATTATGAATGGTCGTCAGGAGAAGACAAAGGGGATGGAAGAAAAAAGACACGAAGTACCATGTAGATCTTCAGGAAATGGCGCTTGTATAACTGTTAAATGGCGCTTGTACGGTATAATTGTTAAGCAAGATCACACGCGAGCTTGTGATGTGTGAACTAGGCATGCTGATATTCAGCATAGCTCATAGCAGCACACTTGAGCACAATGAACGCCAAGCTGATTCATTATCTGCATTAGTATCGGCGGGGCAGGTAAAATCCATGGCAATACTTGCAGTGTGTGAAGCACGGCAGAGAAAATACAACTGAAAACTCTGGCACTTTAGCTCCAAGTACGCTTTGCGCGTTCAGCCCTCTTGTGCGTAGGCCTGTGTTTGCTTTTTTTACAAAGCAAACCGCCGGTTTAATTAATTTCATACCCTGATAACGTAAAAACTCAACATTCAGCACTTCAAAACGTGTCTTAACTGCAACTGCAACTGGAGATTTATTAGGCTACATTAAAAAATAACTGGAAATAAAAATGATATTCAATGATGGTTAAGTTTGTGATCCGCGGTTCATGTGCGTGCCGAATCGTTTGGAGTGATCCGAACAGGTCACGGATCAACTACAATCCATTACACCACTAGTGATAATAACAAAGATAGCATGTCTTTGTTTAACGTTTATTGTTTAACCCGATTTTCACTTTGTGTTGTTGCTAGCAGCTAGTAGCAGCTAGCCACCTTTCTGTCTTAAAATCCCCCTGTGTTATGTAACCCTTCATTCATGAATTAATACATGCTTATGGGTTTATGGCTTGGCATGGGCAAGGATGGCTATTATGTTGTGCTATGATATGATTTAACCTTCATTCATGAAAGAGTGTGCTTAGTATATAGATACATGGCTGGTTATCAAAACGTAACACCCCGTCCCTAGATTCCAGGGTTGTGTGACTAAGCTGCTGCCTTGCCAATGTTGACAAAACAATGAACCCCATTCTGCCTCCCGTATGCTTTACTGTAGTCTGAGCGGTGAGGCGCCAAATTAACACCTTGAAATGGGTAAAAGTACATTTGCTATTTAAACAACATGGGTGCTGGACGGGAAAATGACAACTGCGTCAGTCTGAAGCTAGCAAAGCCACTTGCGTTCCCGCTTTGCGCGGCATTGCGCCAGTTGTAAGATAGGGCCCAAAGTGTGCAAACCAAATTTCCAGTTTTAAACAAATATAGTATTTTAAAAATAAATTTTCAGATCAAAGTGTAATGTTTCTATAAAATTAATTCAGATTGTTTAAACATACAAATGGATCTTCAAAACTCAACTGCTGTGTGTGTTGGGGGGGGATGGGGCAGGGTGAGAGAATTAGAGACAGACAAATCTGGTTGGATACATTTAAAATAAACATGATAAATTAGTCAATTGTATTGAGGAGGATTTTTACTCTTCCTTCCTCAGTGCTCCAAGCCTTTAATGCTCTTTCCCTATTCCTCTCCCTCCCTATCCCTTTCCCTCCCTCTCGGTCTCTCTCCAGAGCTTTCCGACAAATGTGTCGCCGGCCTTGATTTGGGCGATCTGTGCAATCAACAACATTTATCAAACTTTAGGCACCTTAATTCCACCATTTATCACTCTGGCCATGTGGCATGATTATAATTAAAAGCTCCCATCAGTCAGACTGCTCTGAATTAGAGCTTTAATTGAACAAGAAGCTACACAGCATGCACTACATGGACTGGTGAGTCTCCCCCATTCCCAGCGAACATTGGAACCTTTCAAAATGAACTGGGGTAAAATGTTTTTGAAACGGAGACAGAAACCGCAATACAAACATCCACAGTTTCAGGTCACGCAGCCCCATCCTGCTGCAGGTGCAGTGTGTTGAGCTCTCGTATCTATTAATTGTTACTGTAACAAAACATATTTTTCATTTAATTAAGAGTTAACACTAGAACCGCTGAGCCTTTCTATAGCGTTATCAAAACAACATCAAGCGACGTATAAGCATTTGTTCTAAATTAACCCCCGTCATTATGATATTGGGTTCGCAGGGATTACGGCAAGGTCATTGCCTTCCCATTTAATCTCAAACAAACAATGTGACATATTAGCACACATTATTTTAAAACAGCAATGTGTATGTAAAGTGTAATTTCGCTGAGAAATGAAAAAGCGGGCAGCGTTAAGTTCACACACATTAAAAGCTACTACATGCTCTGCTGTCTGGGTGGGTTGGCCTGTCGCAGCAGTTACCTTGGCTTTCATGTGTCTCTCTCTTGCAAGTCTGAAGTGCGTAAACATCTATGTCCACCAAGGAATGAAAACTGTCCTAATGGTCTTGCATTATTTTTGAATGCTGTGTGCTGGCCGTCTGTTTCCAAGGTGTTTGTTGTGCTTTGCTACACACTGATGGGGTGCTATAGATCCAACTGACAGTTATGTGATATCACTGTCATGCCTTGTGTGCAGACCTGTGTGCAAACTTTGGAGCATGTGGTTTTTGTTTTTCAGAATTATTTAGAGGCATTGGATTCAACGCTTTCAGAGTGGCGAAAATGACAGACATGGCTCACAGCGGATGCAGTTAACAATCGTTATAACAGCAAAACTCACTTCCTCTCTGCTTTGGATTTAACCATGTACAATTAATGTCGCTAAAAATTTAAATGTAAAATTTTAATTGAGTTTGTTAACCTGACAACGATTAGCCTGAAAAGATTGTTACTTGTTGGCTAATCTATGGATGTATTGTAACATCAAGGCATGATTTTTTCTTATCAGACAACAGATTATACAGCAGTGTTACGGAACAATACAGTCTTGCAAAATCAATAGAAAGTGAGATTTGCTAACGCACTTCGCCCGCTGCTTGTGAATAATGGAGTGGTAGTCAATAGTTGGTTGGCACTCTGCTTTTGTTATTTTACGAAGATGATAAAATAATTTCCTAATAATTTTAGATAGCCTATAAAGAAAATGAGGAGAGAGGGAAAGCCTACCGATAGTTATCCCCACTCGGACATAGCAGCTGACTGCACAGACCATTCTGAGGGCGGTGGTGGTAAGGATGCTATTCCACATAATCTGTACGATTTTCACCTAAAATTGTCTACATTACATCGAGAAGTAAAGGAACTCTGTCATCACGTGAAAAGAGGCATGAAATCACTCCTTTAATGATATCGGAGTGTAATGATGACAATACATTTAATAATTTTGCTTAATATTATACTACAATAGTTTTAATATCTACCACATTAAGGTAATATAATGCATTCTGGGATTGGAACAAGCGTTGTTGTTGTTTCTAGTTACCCGAACTCCAGTTCTATGAAGTCTCGCCACTCGGTAGCCATCTTTGAACTTGCAGACATTTATTTAGGAAGTACTCAATGGCATTAGCCATAACCGCACTTTCAGTGATCATTGGGACATTGGGAACTGCACATACATGTATACGATCGCTAGTCAAATCTGATAAAAACATCTTAAAACGTTTAGTGATTTTGCCTCAAAATAAGGCTTAAAAAGCAGTTTTGTATGCATTTGTAATATTGTACCCACCTCTTCCACGCTTCAAAGACAGTCCACCACAATTTGTAACTGTCGCAAAACCTCAACTAAGCGCATAGTAGATGTTCTTCCAACTGTCACATTTGCCGTTTCAGAATTCTCCCATAGAGCTCCATTCAAATTTCTCTAATGTCTCTGCTGCTACTAAGCTAACCAATGCCACCAGCTAATGCTATATGCAGTAACTCTGGCCACTTTAGTTTAAATGGAAGGTTAGAGCTCTCTGATAATTTTCACGTTTTGATAACATTGTGATAACACATGATAACACATGATAAAATACATGAAGACTAAATAGACTTTCAATTCTGGCATTTAAAAGGGAACTTAGAGACTATGGAGTCGAATTTACTAATTATTTGGATAAGCCAAGCCGTACCGTAGCAGCTAGATCTTAAGATGTCAACTTGGTTTTTCAAATACATCAGTTTTACAGATTTTGGATGGGTTAAACGGTCTCCTCGTTACATACATTTTAAGAAAGCAATGTCTTTCTATCTGCCCGCGACAGTCATTTAATTTACAATAAAGATCTGTTTTTCATATCGAATTCAGAAGAATTAAATTAAATCGTATCGCCGGAATTGACATTGTGTAAAGGTTGTGCCATATCGTCCTGGCCTACATTCAATATGATTACATGTTTCGTTTTTATTTCTTCTCATAGTTTTAAACATTTCCATGTCAACTTGAATAGCCATTATATTGTTAGCTTGAGAAAAAATATAGCTGTCTCTAATACTGTCAAATACTGGGAATACATCTAACATTGTTATTGAAATGTATGCTATCTACAATCTAGTCTGTACAGTATGTTAATTAATTTTTACAGTAAATATACCTACAATGTATACTTGTACTGTAGCAGCAAGTGTTATCAATCACTTACAGAGAAAGATGTCGCTACAGTTTCAACCTGTAGCAGTGCTTCTCATTCTATAGAACAGCACAAGTGGAGTAATGAAGACTCTTTACGCTAATGCTCAGAGCTAGTGATAATGAGATTTGTAATGGTTTTGCCACAACTTCTAAGCCAGTCGAACTGAGCTGAATTTACTTGTTTTGCACTGAATCTAACTTAACTGATGATTTGAAGTGACATGAAATAACTATTTAAACTAAGTTGGACTAATATTAAATGATTGGATGCATTGGGATGGCAGATAACTTAGAGACGATCTAGACAGTGGAGGTGGTGTGTGTGTGCACGTGGGTGCGTGTGTAAGCCCACGGTTGTGGGGGATGGGGGGGGTTGTAGGTTCATGTTTTGCCCGTGGGCAAGGAACACTAGCAATGTACTGTATCTTCTCTGCCCTCATACCTTTCAGAGCTGGAGATGATGAGATAGAGCTGTCTGTCTCCAAAACACACACACCCAATATAAATATTTTGTTGGTTTCTTTATATCGGCATAAGATTGTAAGAAGTGTGTGTGTGTCTGAAGTATCTTGGTGGTGACACGATAAGGTAAAAATCCTCCTTTAGTCTATTTCCAGTTTGTTTCCAGACTGTCTCTGTCACATTAATTCAGATTTATGAATTCATTTTTCACTTTTTCACATCTAAACGTCTTTGTTTTACTTTCTCCTTCCTTATCTCCTTCCTTACCTTCCATCCTAGTTGACAGGTAGGTGACAGGTCCACCACTTGCATTCACCTACATTGTTATATGACTAGTGAATGGTTTAATTAGTTGTTTAATGTATGGGCCAAATATGATCCATGAACCTTAGGGTTCAGCAGACATGGTCAGGGTGTTACATTGTCAGAACTATATAGTGGTGTAACGTATTTGAAGGTGGAGTCAGCAATTGTATGCTGATACACTAATACACAAATTCATCAAATATCTACTCAGTCTGCTAGGTGTCTGTTATGTGTGCTAAAAAAAGTAATCTGGTGTTTCTATACAGCCCTTGCTCTTTAAATGGGAACACAAAGTGGTGCAAATAGCAGCACCTCACAACAATATCTTAGCCTTCGCAATGGTAAGTGTCACGAGTGTTCAGCCCCAGACAGCGCCATTGCCACATCATCGGCCACCTGATGCACCTCACGTGCAGTAGTCTCGCCTCCGCTTCCTGGGCGGAGGTTTAAGAGGCTTTCCGCCCTGGCACCAATTGCCAGTTTGTTGTATTTCCTCGATGCACGTATCAGCGATTGACCCCTACTCGCCTCGCAGCTCGTCTGCTTCGGCTCACCTGGTTGTGTACTTCACCTGCTTTATTAAATAAACCCTGTTTTATTTATACCTGCCATCTCCTGCCTCTGCTTCCCGCACTTTGGTCTCCGCCGCCTACCCGGCCGATCCCTGACAGTAAGAAATTCTAAATGTGCTACATATAGTCAAAAATGACACTTCTATAAACCTAAACTTTTCAATAATATTAACATTCAACTGAACAATTGTGTATTTGCATTATCATGTTGACATAGATATATTAAAAGCAATGTCCTTTGAATTTGAGAGAATAATAAAATTGCTGAGGTTTCATAATGACATAAATAATAAGACAAATTTATGTATTATGTACGATCTTGGCCAAAAGTTTGGGCAACTCTTAAACATAAGGATGTTTTAACAATTCCATGGTGAATCCTCACCGTTATCAAGCTAAAGGTGATCCAATACTGTGCAACTTTATTTCGACCATGCAGTGTTGAGTGTAACAGAGTGTGTGTTTTCGGCAGTTTTTGAATGAGGGGGACATTAACATCAAGGGTAAACTCACCAGTACCAAAGCAAGTGTCAGGCATTGCATGTTTTATCATGAAAGCAATTGGACTTAATCCATATTCAATGTCACTTTTTGGCTTTGCAAAAACAAAAGATGACACCCCAATTGATGTTTTATAAGAAAATAACCCTCTAAATTTTGAGGACGCAATCTAAAGCGCAGGTTTGAAAATATTGATAGGTCTGCCAATTGCTAATATAGGATTGGACAATTGCCGTGTTTTGCCGGGGCTTAGCAAAAAGTAGGCTGTGTTAACTTTTGACAGACTTCAACAAGCGTTGCAGCCATGGTGGTAATCTGCCCAATAAAGCAATATAGAGAACCTTTGCTTTTTTATTGTTTTATTGTGAATAAATACCCACTGTGATTACATTTATATAAATCATGACTGTTAATGCAAATCTATCTGATACTCTCTGATCTCTAGCATCTGCACTATATCCCTTCTCGAACCATTTATTTATCCATACTGTATCCTCGTTCGTAAACAGTGCAGTAGTCTGCTATCCGAAGAGAACAAAGGAAGCGCGGCCCCATAGACACTGAGCATCCCATTGAAGCTGAGTGTCAATAGGATCCTATGGGTGACTGAAGTATGGTTTGTGTCTATGGAAAAAAGATCTACGTAATTGCAACAGCCTAATTTCAGCTTTGTTGTATCTGTGCTTTCCATGTTTCTCAAAGGGCCAGCCGCCACTGGTACAAGGGTATGTGTGTGTGTGGACAGGTATCTCCTGAACTTAAATCCTGTTGAAGCAGGAAAATGGTATCAAATGTCGATATTCTTGAAAGTATTGTATCGAAGTTAAACATTTCAGTATCGTGACATGTGACAATACTAATGTATTACAGTATGCATATGCCACCACACTGTCTCACAGAAACACTCCCTGGTGTTTATATGTTCCTGCCAGTAGTGGAACCCTTATAGATAGTCCGCCTCAAGTAGCTTATATAGAACATCTAATAAGAGATAAAAGCAATATGTAAATGAGAGTATGGAAGAGATTTACTGTCACATGTCCAGATAAAGCCTGCCAGCCTGGATATACAGTTTTCCACCTGGCCATGGTTATTTTCTCAGATACTGAGCACAACATCGCTTTACAACAGACACCTTCAGGTCATGAATAACACTTTCCTAAACATGATATAATGTCATAATACAACAATTTTTAAATATAATTGTCAAACGTATCAATAAAACCGATACAGTAGCTGTATTTGTTCAATCCATTCTGCGGTTAAATCTGATTATGGTGGAGAATGTACAATTTATTTCCAACTTTACAATTAGAAACCATTATATCCCGATCTAAATAAATATCATGCCATGTTTCAACATTGAAAAGAAACACTTTAAAAAGTTAAAACTGTCTGAAACCTTGACATTTAATTTAAAAAAAAGAAAAATGAAAAAAATTTTTGCAAGGCTGAAAAATAATGTCAATAATCTGTAAGAATTATGAACTAAACTGCAGCACTCTGTAATTTCTGTGTTTGAAATCTTTGAAATAGTTTTCTGAAAACTCATGTTGGTAAAAAGGTTTTTACTCATTTAAACTCATTGTAGATGTACAGTACATTTGCTCTTTTTTCAGAGCTGAGAGTTTACAACACCCACATTTCAGAGATCTAACCACACAGTAGTGAACTTCTGAGTCACGTGATTCCTGACAACATTGTCTCGCAGCTCAGATTTGAAACTGTGAAACTGACCATCCAAGAAAGATGGTGCTCTCAACCTATTGTCTGCTCTCTGCTGAAATAACATTCCAATCACATGTCACATTTACCGGCTTAGATAGGATTGACAGACTGTTCCGCCAATGACACACACAGGATAGCCTGCATTACTCATGAACAGCATGCACGACTCTGTGCTGTCTGAAGTCCCTGTAGACATGGCAGATTACTCAAGATAAAGACTCAAATAATTTTACTTGATGAAAGGATTCTTTCAAAAGATTCATTCACCAAGTCGTTATGTGACATTTCTTGTTCCCAAAACATCACTCATGATCGTCATAGTGAACTGTGAACATTGTCGTAAGTCTCACTGCAAACTGGCCAGATGTGGGCGCGTCAACCATTATTCTATTATTTTCAGCCTTTTTTTATTAGATTTAATCCTTTCAAACACTGTTTAAATCTGTCAAATCTTTTTTAAATTGTATTCATTCTTTTTTTTCTTCAGATTCGAAACATGACCTTGCCAATTTGGGCCGTGCATAAATTTGTGCATGAACAACTTTCATAATTGCATAAAGGCCCGGTGTGTGTCCAGGATGGATTAATATGCTGCTGACATCCCACGTACGAGACCAGCAGAGGTACGACAGACAGGCGTGAAATCAAAGGGAACGTTTCAACCCACGGTCCATGTTTCGATGGCGTGGGTTTAATCGTCGACCCCAGCAAGATGTTCTGATGGAAACCCTTTCTGTCTGCTGGTTGAATGTGCATGCATGTGTGCATCCCACACACAACACTGCCAGTGAAATGTAGCATGAGCAATGCTACTGTATATGCATTTATTTATATATATATATATATATATATATATATATATATATGGTGTGTGCGCATGCACACATGCTGCTAAGTATTGCAGCCTGCAGCTATTTTCTACAACACAATGGCGCAAGAGCAGTAATTATTTTTGGCCTTGAACAGCTAATATACTTTTAATTGCTTGCCATTTCCCAAGAAAGGCTTTTTATCTCCCAGACGTGTTGCCAGTACAGTGTTCATCATTTAGCCAGGGTTAAACTGCCAATAGGGGTTTTACAGAGCAATGATTTCCAGCGAAGTGCAGCATGCTAGACCTCACTTGTTGAGGTCTTCAATAATGTCAGTGTGCCCTCAGTAGCAGAACAGTGACTGGGGATGTGTTAACAGCAAACTGTTCTACAGATTTATTAAGTAAATGCTTTTATCCAAAGTCACTTAGAATGAGCACAATTCCAAGTATTAAGAATCAGGTTAAACATCTTGCTCAAGGATGCTTACAGATAGACTAGACTTGATGGGGAAACCTCGACCTTCTGGGTGAGCATTAACTACCCTAATGATTGTACTCTATTCTGCAAATATAAATAAGAACTACACTATCTCACTTTATTTAAATTGATTGAATAAAAGTGTCTGCTAAATACTGTAAGTGTAAATATCTATGGCTGAAATATAAGTAAATCAATTTAAATAAAGTGAGGGAGTGTATTTACAATAGTGAATGTGTCAATCACTGAATAGGTCATGCACCAGTCATCGTAAGCAAACATTGTGTTAAAATAATGGCAGCTATGTCATCACAGCTAACTTAGTTATACATTGCATAACATTTTACATATATTTACCATTCAATCTTAAAATTAACATCTTAAATAGAAACAAAAATCATAAATATATAATAACTTTTTTATTTGTTAATAATAGTAACAATCGCTAACAGAAAATAATTGGTTTGTTTGATTAATGATTTATTTGGCTCCTCCAACACAAATAGTCCCGCAACCATAGTTCTAAACTTCTATTAACAGTCTCTCTGGTTCTGTGTCGGCAACTACGTGGCTGGTCTGTTACTAAGCAACACATACTGGTTGTGCTTTGAAAGGTCAGCTGTAACTAGGTCAATAACCTCTTATTCTCTCAGTTGACAGTAGACTAAAACTATGAGGCTTGCTGCCTTTGCCTGATTAAGCAAAGGTGTTATGGTACCGCGTCCAAATTACATTTGGCTTCCATTCTATGCGTTAGGCTATGTGTGCTACTGTATACAGTAGACTATAGCTTACTATTTTAAGGAATAATAAATTAGCTTTGTAACATGCAACACATGCTTATACTATATCACACATGGGCATATAGCTGGTTCCGTTTTCATTATTTACGTTTGAATCGGGCTACTTGTCCGGTCGAAAAAAATCTTCAAGTCGGAGTGCATTCACCCTGCTTTGTTTTGGGTTGAGGATTGTCTCGCGACGGCAAATAGAGTGACTTGTGACTCAAGGCCATTTTACTCCAAGCGCGAATCGAAAAAGCGTCAAACCATTTACATCGAACGCAACGCGTTATTTCGAATGTTTAGACGTAATTCCAGAATCATTTGACTTCGGTGACAAAAAAACAAGTGGGTGCCACTTGTCTTTTTGTCGCCGAAGTCAAATGGTGGACTGATCTTGACTGACGGGTTTGGTGGCTGTTGCTGCGGTGCCGGGTGCATGGTGCCTTTAATGTAGCCTGCTAAAGCACTAATCCGGAGGGGAGAGAACGAGCCTCATTGGCGAAATGGAGAGTGTTCTCTACAGTTTGTGACTTCTTGTAGCGTCAGCATAGTGCTATCATTTTTGAGTGCTACAAAATAAAGCATGCAGGCTAGAATCGACAAGGAAATCTCCATCTGTAATCAGCTATCCCGGAGGAGCCCTTGTAAATAACATAGCTTTGTAGCTAACGTTACTGTAGAACAAGAATGCGAGTGCCACTAGTCTTGGCCAGAAGTAACAGAAACGTCAGGCTGCATTTCAGGATGAAACTGACGCAGTTCAAATGCTATGGTACTTTCTTATTATAAATCCAATCCATGTTCGTAGCAATGCCAGCCAATGCAATCTTGTTATAAAAAACTCAACTGTCAAATAGATATTTACTTACTGTAGGCTATTCATACCCAAAGTTAGCAGAGATATAATAGGCTACTTTTCTATGTGCTGTCTCATTCTGTAGATTTTTTGGGTGTTTATCGAAGCTTTACCAGCTGATTGCAATGTAAACAGAATGTAAACAGCTCCGCTATTGTCATGTGACATCAATAGTTAGTTGTGATTGGTTAAACCCATTTCATCGCCAGGCGAAAGTAAAAAAAAAATCGACCATGAAGCGAATAAAACATATATTGCATCTTTGCATTGCGAACATTCGCACTGTATGTCATTTACTATAATGCATTTAAAATAATTAAGCACTTTTCGCATGCGCGCATGGTGTAAAAGACCTTCAGACTTTGACTACTTGTGAACCATTGTTTGTGAAACAATGATTTGACTTAATTGACATGATTATTTTGTCTCAAGACATACCTTTAGATTCTAAAAGCCACTAGACTATAGCAGCATCGAATAACTCAGACATTCTTGTTTTGAAAAATGTGGAACCGGGTCCTTATAGAACTGGGTCTTGATCTCCATCCTTACACATGGCTATGCAAGTTTCAGTTGAGACTTAATGTGCCAGATGTGTTTAAATAAGCCACCTAGCCTATTCCTTATTACAGCCTATTAGAAGACCTACAGTATAGATAAGAACTACAATACAGAAATGAAAATAGAAAATACTTACAGTATATATTATTGATCCTAGAGTACACATTTGATTCATCTCTATAAAAAAAGGATATGGGTGTTGGAAACTAACTAGAAAGGGAAATGAATTTGAGTGATAATAGAGTTTCTCACAGCGTTCCAATGAGGGGAACAGTGTGACCCCATGGAACAAACGTACAACACACTCCGTTCCTCTTGTTACCTAGAGCCGTTTATCTGCCTGTCATTTAGGGAACACTCTCAGCCCGACCCCCTCCCTCACCACACCACCCCCGCTGATCTCTTCAACTCCCATCTCGGTCTCCAGGGCCATGCAATCTTTCTGTCTTTACTCAGTCTCCGGCTTGGCCTGACCTGCCTAACTTTCTCACTCCCCCCCCTCCCCCCCCATTACGCGTGGTCCCTCTTCCTCTGATTAAGTTTGGATTAGATAGCCTAGAGAATAGGCAGCTTACATCTGAGAGTGGAGGGAAAGGCTGTGGAGGAATAGTAATGAGAGGATAGACTTAGGGAGACAGAGACAGAGATTGCGAGTTGTAGAAATGAGGGAGTCTTTTCATTTTACTGGGTTTTTCCATCTAAAATGAACCATGTGCACAAACTGACTGCTGTGCATTCGTACTGCTGTTCTCACATTTCTTAATTTGAAAACATCATAAAAAAATATGGACACCAGATGGTTTCTATTTAATTGTATGGACAGAGGTGGTCATTGGAAAGTGTGAAAACAAACACCCACAATCAAGTCAATATATTCCATAACCGTGTGGATCAAAATCATGTCTACATATTCCACAACCGTATGGACCTAAATCATACTTACATATTCCATAATAGTGTAGATCTTAATCATGTCTATACATTCAATAAACAAATGGATCACTCATACATATACAGTATCTCACAAAAGTGAGTACACCCCTCACATATTTGCAAATATGTGAGCATATCTTTTCATGTGA
>JAODUE010019756.1:13982-24271 GCA_027564755.1 Amblyopsis hoosieri | reverse complement strand
CCCCCCCCCCCCCCCCCCCCCCCCCCCCCCCCCCCCCCCCCCCCCCCCCCCCCCCCCCCCCCCCCCCCCCCCGGTACCCCAAAGTGTGATACTAATTGCCAATACAAACTCCGAATGGCTCTAGATTCTCTGTTGATATGAATTGCAAATCTCCTCTTGGTGACATTTGGGTGGTGTAATTTTCATAATGGTATGCCGGCGTTTGATTGAAATACGTACTGAAGAATGGCCGTTTGGTGTTTCTTACACCGTAATCATAGCAGGACGTAGAGTGTAGCTTGTGTACATTATTTGTATGAGTAAACACAGTGGTACGAGACTAACATTGATGCCGTTTTCCCCTTGAAGTGCCCATTGTCCCTTACCCAACCGCAGCATTCTGCCTGTTTATGTTACCACTGCGCGTTCAGCGTGTTCTAAAAGTTCCCATTCCTTTCTCTGTCCTAGGTGGGACTTCCACCCTGCGCCTCTCCTCGGTACGGGAACTCCCAGGCCAGCTGCAGGAGCTGTACCAGCAAGGCTTCGTACTGGCCGCCGTCCACCCCTTCATCCACCCCAGTGGGCCCGAGTCCAACAGTCCCCAGCACCAGCTATACCGAGCCATCCTGGTCCAGCTCAACGATGGGTACGACTGCATTGGGATACGGTTCTACTTCAGAAGAGACACAAAAAGGCATTATGCGATAGGGCTGTTGTGTTAGGGGAGGGTGGATATGTCACAACACCATATGGAGTTGCCTTTTCTCTTCTTTTTTTTGGTTTGTTTGAAACAAGAAGCCCCGTAACCCCTTGTGTTGCAATCAGTGTTGCTGTGCGCATCGGGGCAGAGCAGCATCTGTTGGCTGCTGATGAGAATAGTGGGAGCGTGTGCGT
This sequence comes from Amblyopsis hoosieri, assembly GCA_027564755.1. Classification (NCBI taxonomy): domain Eukaryota; kingdom Metazoa; phylum Chordata; class Actinopteri; order Percopsiformes; family Amblyopsidae; genus Amblyopsis; species Amblyopsis hoosieri. Next base: position 23,398 of record JAODUE010019756.1, on the reverse strand, counting down.
GTGTGTGTGTGTGTGTGTGTGTGTGTGTGTGTATGTGTGTGTGTGTGTGCGTGTGTGTGTGCGTGGACATGAGTCAGCACCGAGACCCCGCGGATGTCTGTGGCCAGAGGCGTCCGGGTGGCACGAAGTCACCGCTGCCCCCTACATCTGCCCTCCAGCCTCCCCCACACACACACACACCACCGTGCCCGAGACTCTCGGCCTGGGAACTGAGGGGGTGGGCATCCGTTGAATCGGGGCCACGATCCAAAGTTGGTTGAAGGGTATGTGGGGGTGTGTGTGTGTGGGCGGGAGCAGTCAAAGTGTGGAAAGGCCAGGTTTACCCAGGTTTGTGTTTTAGCTTGCAAAGGCAACTAGGGCACCTATAGGGCACCCTAGTGTAAAGGTCACAACCTTCCAATTGTGTTGTCTGGAAGCATCCTGTAAGGGCTGGATTAGTTTAGCCACAAATGCAAGAGAAAGCCAGTCAGAGTTGACCCTTGGTATGACATCATGTCTGGATTGCAACCAATCATCTCTGACGCAGCCAGATAGTCAATCATGATATAGAGCATGTTCAAAAAGTACGCTGAAACCGAATGTTCAGTTCCAAAGGAAGAAAACGTCAGTATGAGATTGTATGAGAGACATAAATAAATTGGTCTAATCCATGATGGAAGCGCCTAATATTGAGCTACTGCTTGTACCTGATTCATGTCTGGGTTACAGTAAAACATCGACGTGAAGAACACAGTAGAACCGAAGGCTGAAGTGATGTGGTTTATGGCAGCAGTAATGCGTGGACAGTGAGGAGTCCAACAGTGCTGAGAGCAGCTGTGGTATCTGAGGGCTTACAGACCTCTTATCGACCGCCCGTTGACTTGACTCACTGACAGTGAGTCAGTGTGTGTGTGTGTGTGTGTGTGTGTGTGCGCGCGTGTATAAGCAGACACTCCATTTGCCCCTCCAGGGAGGTTAGAGAGGGAGCACTTTAACTTCTCTCCTTTTAGCAGTGGTTTATAGGCTGTTACGCATACTGTTTATATCGGCCTCTCATAACAGACTGTTTATGTTTGTGTTAGCGTGTGTGAGCGCCTCAAATCCTATGTGACGTTATACAGCGTGTACAAATTCATTCCAGTATTAAAGTTTTAAGTGTGGTTAATATTAGTAATCACACAGTATCCAAGGACTTTGCACATGTGTGTGTATGTACTGCAGTGTGTGTGCATAGATTTATAGCAATTTCAAGGGTCAGAGAGTGAAGCCTAATGCAACATCTGCCCAATTAATGGAGAGTTACCCTTGAATGCCTTCTGAAATAATTGACCAAATGCTTTCATCCAAATCAAGAGTGAGAAACCTCTTTTTCAAAGTCACTATAAACCAAAGAGCACATATTTAGCATCAGATTCCAATCAGAAATCTAGCTCGAGGACACATCCGTGTGTGTTCAAACCCAGGAGTAGACCAAATGTGAGGTTGTTAATCAGCGGCATAAAGGACAAATTTGAATGTTTCTTTTACTTGCATTCCTGGAGTGATTTAAGGAGCGCAGGTGTGATTAACGGGTCACAGAGACAGTGATGACATTTTCTACATGTGTAATCTATTCAGGTGAGCCCCCTCCCCAACCCCACCCAAGCCGATATATCCTGGGGGGGCAGCACTTGAATAGACCCATTAATAGTCTCCTCTTATGCTCTGCTCATCTTCTGTGCACACAGTTAGATCTGCAAACGCCGCTCTGTGCCATTTCCAAACCAGACAAGAGAGAATATTGATTCTCCATGAAAGGGCTATGGATGAAGGAGTCAATGTGTCCGTCACAGACACGCTCGCTTTGCGCTGGAGAAAAAGACACATGGGTGGAGGGATGGAGAGAGAGGGGAGGGAAGAGAGAGGGAGAGAGAGAGAGAGAGAGAGAGAGAGAGAGAGAGAGCGAGAGAGAGAGAGATGAATAAAGAAAAATAGAGAGATAGTGAATGAAAAGGCCAGAGGAACCTGCCATCCTTTGATGGCCCCAGCCAAAGTGGGGGCCCGGGCTTTATCTCCCGCGTCTGTCGCCGTGGAGACACGGCTGCTCGCATCAGCACCAGCCCGGGGGGAATCCAAATCCCCCCATCGGAGAGGAAGGTGGGGAGGAAAAATGAGAGCTTTTCTTTCCCCATGCTCCCCTGTCAGTGGCAGGAATCAAAGAAGGGGAGGGGAGGTGTCAGCGGGCGGTTAGGGTGGTGTTGGTGGGGGGGCCGCTATGAAGGATGGCAGCTTGTCTGCATGCATCCTTTCATCATTCTTCCCAAAAGAAACACTACAAGTATTTTTCTCTACCCTTCCCGCCTTGACAAAACACTACAGGGACAACCGAATAAGTCTCCACGGTGTGCGACTCAATTTGAAGGTCCGTGCCGAGCCAGGCATTTCACAGGGCCAGGCGGGGTGCGTACCATTTGTAAACGTTAAGGCGCTGTCTGCTGCGTGGCGGACTGGGATAAGTAGGCCATAACTTCAGAGGCCCGGGCGCCCGCGCGGCAGGTATCCCCGTTGAGTGGACGAATGCCGCGGCGCGGACGCGACTGATTGGACCGTTTGAGCATTTCAAATGTCAACTGTCATATTCACTGTGTTCAATTTTAGCGGCCGTGAAAACCAGGTTGCAGTCCAGCAAGTGTCCTGACGGGATATATTCATCATTACTAGGTAATTGTGTGGCTCTCACTTTGTGGGCACCGGCAAGGAGAGAATGGGACTGAAACAGCCTGAGATGAATGGAGTCGCGTGAGGGAAATAATGATATGAGATAAAGGGTGCGAAGGAGATGGGAAGAGAAGAGAGCGGGGGAATAAGGATGAATGAGAAAGTGAGGTAAGGGCTTGACTCCATTTGAGGGGATTACATCTGATAAAATTATTCATGACTGACAAAATCTTGACACTGGGGAGAGAGATTATTAAGGTATGGAATTCCCCTTGTGGTCGATGCCTGCGTTACAAAAACATTGTTGTTTGGAAATCTGATCTGTTCTGTCCCTCCACTGCCTGGGTGCAGAGTGGCCACACTCATTCTTACTCAGAGATTATAGATCTCGCTACAAGTTCTTGTACAACCTGTACAACTCCCCTACACTTTCATAGGCAGCTGTGTTGTGAAATATAAACATTGAGCTTGGGCAGATGTTTAGGGTTCGGAGAGTTCTAGGAAATTAGACGTTTGATATTGTAACACAGGTTGGAACACAGTTGCTTTCTTATAAATCCCTTTGTCATCCTCCGGGAAAAACAGGATAATAATTGTATTTCGTGCATTCCTTGAGTCTTTTGTATTTCTGTTCTATTCTGGGAACACATCGAAGATTAGCTGCCAGTGGGTTGAAGTAATTCAATTTGCTAGAGTGCAATTAATCTTGAGAAAACCTTATTTAAAGATGTCATCACATGTTACAAGATGTTCCAAGGCAAAGGAATAAACATTTGGAACAAAGCAATATTTTGACTTTCCACTTAAAAATAGATTTCAGGCTTAGGAATACATTTCCGGCTGAGATAATGAGACATTCTTTTGTAGCATGGAGTCCACTGAGTACTAACAAAAATGTACATCTCTTCTCCCCGTACCATAGTGAATGCAGCGTAATTGCAAACCGCCCCTTTGTAACTGTTGCAAAGGCTGCCACAGATATAAATCCCCCGTAAAGCCATTAGCAGGTACAGTAACGCGCCATTAGTAACTCAAGCGGGAATAATTAGTCCAAACAAGATGTTCAACAGCATAAAATAAGACACAACATATGACCCAGCCCTGGGCTACAACAGCGGGGAGTCTAGCAGGTGTGTGGGGAGGTATGGTTGGGAGGGAGCAGGCAGCTAGACGTTTGACACTCAGACTAACCCCCAGGCGTGCCCGAGAAGGTTGACAGCCGCGCTGTGGACCGCATGAAAAGTGACCAGCTCACGCAGTGAAGATGGACTGCAGGCAAAGCCCAGGCTATTTTTAAACAAAGCACAGAGCCCACCGGGCCACAGTGCCTTGGTGCATTTGTTATTCTCACACATACAGTATCTCTTGTCACTGCTCGTCTCTCTCTCTCTCTATGCGCCTCAGTGACTCATTTACATGCCGTTAATGCCTTTATGGGGGAAATCAAACGTCTCGAGGCTCTGCGTGTGCGTGAGCCCGGAATATTATCACATATATTTTATTATTTGACAGTGTTAACGGCAATATTCAACTGAACTATGCTACGCTAGGCTAACTTTTACCCCCTCGTGGGAAAGGAAATTTATTCATTTCGACCTTTTTAGCCAACAAATAGCAATGGGGGAAACCCGCTGAGTCTCGGCCGAACCCCCCCAAGCCCCCCAAGCCCCCACACCCCCACCACCACCCATCTGCCCTGCGTCGATGTAGCTGGAGCGAATGTGAGCCGCTCTGTGATGCGTGTCACAGCTAATAGAGGAAACACACGCTCTGTGACAGCAGTGCAGCTGCTGTGTGTGTGTGTGTGCGCGCGCGTGCGTAAGTGCATGCGTGTATACCACGCGTGTGTACAGTATGTGTGTGTGTGTGTGTGCGCGTGCGGTTTACAACGGTGTACAGAGGAAGAGCGCTCTAGCACGCTATCTGACGTCTGTGGCCAGGCCTACTTTTATGCTGTCTGCTGTGACTGTGATACACTACATATGAGTACGCAGGTGTGGAGGACTCGTATTTAGGACATCCTTTAGGCTGTTAGTCGGGGCCAAGTCTCACGCATATTTACAGTTTACAGTAGAAGACACGCCCTGTGTGAAATCAGATTTTACACACACACACACACACACACACACACACACACACACACACACACACGCACTCTACCTCACACACTCGCTCGTCAGGGGTCCATGTATCCCCGAGCACACGCAGGGCACTGCCTTCGCACACAATAAATCGCATACATGAAACACGCACACACACACATACAGTACATCCGCCAACACACCACACACGTGCGCGTGCGGTCACACAACACGGAAAAGGGTGTGTGGGTCTTCTCCACCTCGTCAACAGGATGGCGAGCTCGGGGGTAGTCTCCTCCTAGGGGCTATCGCTGGGATTTCCTCTGGAGGACGGCCCAGGAAAACACTGCTTCGTAAAAATAGATTCTCCTCACACACACACAGATATGGGCTCAGCGGGGGAGGGAAGCCGATGAAGGAGGGGAGGGGACCTTTGTTACTTCTCCTCATTGTGTACCTGTGCGTGTCTCTTACCTGGCACGCGGCCAGCGGTGGAGGCTGTTTGATGTAATGTATGGTATGGTGTGGTGATAGGGGATCACCTCGTGATGTGGACCTGCTGACTGTAGCGTGCAATCCCTGGTCGGGGATGCTACAGTAGGAGCATAACCAGAGAGGGGAATATTAGAGAGGGTTCAACGCATGGCACTTTTGCGTTATTCCATATTTTGCGTTATTCCAGTGTTTTTGGCGTAACTAGACTGGTACATGTCCCTGTCTCTGCATGAATAATGTGCTGTGTCTGGTTGAAAGATGGAGCCTCACTGCTGTTCCTGTTTGGCTCCTGCAGGGTGGATAGGAGCCAGTCTGTCTGTCCTCCCTACCGCCTCCAGCTTGAAGACTGTCTGTCTGCAGACCAGGTGCCCACCCCAGAGCTCATCCAGGGCTACGTCAAGAAGGTAAGAGGCGTTGTTGTTATTATTATACTTCTATAATCCTCATATTGCCGTATTCATTTTTAGACAGGGTGTTTCCCATAAAGAATGCTTATATGTACAGTACGATAGGAACACTTTGCTGTCAAATCTCCATGACATTCGTAATTGAGAGGAGCTTCTTCCTCCTGCACTGCTATTCCTAGCCCAAAACATTGGACCAAATGTGCTCCACACATGTGTGTGCATGTGTTACGGGGCCCTGCGCTCAGCACAGTCCCCGGGTAGCCAATAAACACAAAATACCACTTTAATAAGCTAGTGAGCGTCTGGTATCTCAGCGCTCGTTACGGCAATTCTCTCCGTTCCAGTGGAAAATGTTCTTTTTCTGCAACGTCAGCTATATCTTCACTGTAAACTCTACACACACGCGTCTCAGGCGAGGCGCCATTACGGTTCAAACCTTTCTGTTTCATGGATATATTAGAAAGTCTTACACCACCTTTGAGGCCGCGCTTCCGGATCCTTACTGTACAGTCCGCCCTTCAATTAGTCATGCAGCCGTGTCCTGTAGGAACTCATTACTGTTGGTTATCATTTTAATCTGCCGCCGAGCTCCACGGTCGCTGTAGGATGGAGCGGCCGCGCTAGGAATATATTAAAAAAGGAGAGAGGACATGGATGAGTGGAGCAGAGGTGCTGTGTGCATCAGGTCCTTTCTCTCTCTCTCTCTCTCTCTGCCATTTTCTTTGTCTTTCAGTCTGTCCCGCTTTTTTCTCCTGCTGTTTATTTCATTTCTCCCCTTCTCTCCCTCCCTTTATCCTCCCGTCTTTGTCCTCCCATCTCTGTCTCTGTCGTGGTCCTCCCATCTCTCTCTCTCTCTCTCTCTCTCTCTCTCTCTCTCTCTCTCTCTCTCTCTCTCTCTGGGTTTTTCATTTTGACCTTCCGACACGTTCCTTCCCCTGCTACCACTTTAATAACATACAGGGAAATAGGAAATGGGCTCTGAAGCCCAACCTGAAATGGGTTTTCTCCGCGGGCTGTTGATAATTCTGGTGCTAGTCGCAGGGTGGGTGGGTGTGGAAGGGGAGCAGGTTCCAGCTTTTTTCTTTTTTTTTTTATCAAATTTGTGCCCACTATCAGTTTTTAATGAGAAATGATGGGATGCTGGGCTTCTCCCCCTCCTCCTCTTTTGACCCTGAAAACCTCAATTCCTCCACTGAGCCAGTAGAACGTGTGTGTTGATTCAGATGTAACCTTTTAGACGACTGCATCGGACTTGCCGCCGTCATAATCTGTGTGTGTGGTTTCATTCTGCCCCTGTCCTGCAGTCCTGGTGTCTAATTATCTGAATATAGTTAAAATTAAGATAAACTACTACCTTACTGAATTAACTAATTGTATTGTAGTCTCTACAACAGCTATCTCATTATATTCAATTAATCTTTAGCAAATCATTTCTTTAAGTGTAGTCTTTACAACAGCTATCTCATTATATTCAATTCATCGTTTTAAAACTATATTCAGTACGTATTGTGTATTATTGTGTATCATTTTAATGCAGCTGTGGGCTTTGTTATGCTTGGTTTCTTGGGAAGTCATCTTGTGCAAAGATCCTAAAGCTTTATGGGACTGATTTGTCAAATAAATGTTAATTGAAACGATACCCTAACGATGCTAAATTCCACCATTATGTATAGGCCTGATATCCAAATTCACTGCCGCTGTATAGCATTAGCCTGTCGAAATCATCCATCTCTCTCACTGACTGTCAGCATTACATTAAAGGAGAGAAAACATTTGCCTCTTTTTATCTCAGCAATTCCATTTCCCCATATTGGTCGAGGCAATATGATGTGGCAACACCGAGCACATTCATGGATATTAAACAATACGGCTGGAAATAGTATGACTGTTTTCCAATTTAATTTCATAGTGAATAACCTGCGATTTGATTTGATTTTTATTCTCTTCCTTCGCTGCCCCGAAAATGCTCGAAACGGGCGTGGGCGCCGTCGGGGCGCGTGTGATGGTGGGCGCCGTAATGGAGAATGGCATCATTAACATTCTTTGACAGTTAACGTTTCAATCTCACTTTGTGGCAAAATCCCAATATTGACGCAAAATGCCATCTGACAATAAACCGGAGAGAACGAGGGGGCGCTTGATTTGGAATGCAGTGCGGGCCTGACGAAGGTTGTGCTGCTCCAATCTAATCAACTGCCGAGTGATTGGGGAGGCCTTCTGGGAACGAATGTGGACAGATGGTTAGAGGAAATAAGAACAACAGATAGAATGGACTCTGTGACAAATGCTTTAATCCATGTACTGTAACCTGAAAGAGCAAGGTTTAAGTTTGCATACTAACGTCAATGCAGAACAATCTGGCGCAGTGTTCTACCTTATAGACCTGTTCACTCATGATATTTTGCATTATGCATTAACTTCCTATGCATTTGTAATTAGCCTATGCTGTTACGCAGAGCGATTTGTAATGAGTGCAACAGTAGGACAATATTTGAGCAATCTACTGCTAACGTTACGAGCCATCATTATAAATCATGCCACCCCCACCCCCAGGAGTTTAGCATCTGTAACAACTTGCTAAAACATTACCTCTCTGTTAATCTGGTCTGCAATTTAAACATTCCACACTTTACAATCATATTCCTGCAATACTGTAAAAGCAATTGCACAAAGAAACAAAGGCTCAAATGTGTTCAGAACTTTGGTTGGTAATATATACTGTATGTATATATAAATAATACCATAACATTATGACGTCTCTGCTGTGCTCCGTCCTAACAGCAGATTCAAGACACTGCCGACCAGGGCGTGATGTTCGTGGGCTTCGTGCAGGAGCCCTACGGGGCGCCGTGCACCAGGATCAGAGAACCAGAGACGCCCTCCTTCTCCCTGCACTCCAGCCCCAGCTCTGTGCTGGGTTCCCTGGGCAGCTGCAGCCCATCGAGCCCACCCAGCCCCAGGAACCACGAAGACGCCGGTGTCCAGATGGAGCCGTCGGAGGCCTGCGGGAGCAAGGACCCTGAGCCGTCGGGCGATGGGAAGCGGGAGACGCGCGGCCATGAGCGGACGGGCGCCGCTTCCCCGACGTCGGACGGAGTCTCGGAAGACACCAAGGCGGAGGAGGACGACGACGCACTCACACAGAACAACAACAAAGCCAACGCCACGGAAACGAAGGAGAGGCTGCGGTACCGCGCGCGGAGAGGGGACGGTGAGTGTACGATGTCAGCCTTACGTCGGGCTTATGCTTATAGTTTGTGTTGTGGTACACGTCAACACTGACTAACTTATTCTATTCAGGCAGTAACTGATTACAGCGACAGGGGAGAGGATTCATTATTCACGTTCTTTCACCAGTAAAGGAATATGTTGTTAAATCGTGTCACACGTTTCAACGCCTCTGAGCAGGGTATTTCCATACGCAGTGAATATTCTGTACCTGCATAATGCCTGAGCAGAATTAACCTTTATATCCCATTATGGATGGAAAGAATCTACATTCAGCAAGAGCTGCACAACCATTCATTTCGAATGGGAGCCTGTGCACACCAACTCACATACACAATGTATGATGTACATGCCCATGCAGTGTCTATATGCTTACAGCGTCAAATACACACTGACTAATACTGTACTCGTTTAAAGGATCCAGTCCTCTAACCTTAACACTGCGATTCTCTATATATCGTAGCATGCTTTCATATACACTGTACAACACTGTGCACTTAAGTTTATTTAAATATATCGTAGCATGCTT
>JAODUE010019756.1:2500-13882 GCA_027564755.1 Amblyopsis hoosieri | reverse complement strand
CTTAAGTTTATTTAAATATATCGTAGCATGCTTTCATATACACTGTACAACACTGTGCACTTAAGTTTATTTAAATAAACAACGGTGTTGATAATTACGTTAGCTTCTACCTGGCCAATGTGTTACAAGTGGGGAGTTGTCAGTTATTGGTAGTGGCCTAGCACCGCTGACATTCGTGATATTTACATTTGTATGTCTTAATGTCTGAATGTATTTGATTTGACAGTTCATTTATAGTTTCAGACTTCATGTGCTTTCAGATTTAACAGATGGGAGATCCCCCCTTTCTCTCTCTCTCTCGCTATCTCTCTCCCTCTCTCCATCTCTCTCTCGCTCCCTCCCTCCTTCACACACACACACACACACAACACTCCTTCACATTTGGTGAAATAAATAAATAAAACGGCTTGTGAAATGCGCTGGGACAATGTGTGAAGTGCACATTGGAAGCTCCAACCAAAGTGCATGTGTGTGTGTGTGTGTGTGTGTGTGTGTGTGTGTGTGTGTGTGTGTGGGCGCGTGCGCGTACGGCAACACACACTTGGCTCCTACCCTGACCACAGCTCACTGGTCCATCTGGGCCACCCCACGGTGTGTTCTGCATTGAGATAATCCTCCTCTACCTCCCTCAGCTTTCTTCCCCCAGCCACCTCCTTCCACGGCTCCTCAGTCGAAGGACTACACCCACTGTGTGTGTGTGCGTGTGCACGTCAGTGTGTGTATGCGTGCGTGCATGTATGTGTGCATGTGTGTGTGTGCTTAGGCGCGCGTGTGTGTGTGCGCGTGTGTGTGTGTGTGTGCGTATGCGCGTGCGTGCATGTATGTGCGCGCGCGTGTGTGCGTATGTGTGCGCGTGTGTGCGCGTGTGCACATGTGTGTGTGTGTGCGTGTGCGCATGTGCATGCCAAACCTCCATGTCCCTCCACTAATACTCTGTCTGCTGAGAACACTCGGGAGATTGGGCCACTGCTGGCTTGTTCTCCATAATCCTCGCAGCTCGAGGTGAACGCACACACACACACACACACATGCAAACGTGCCACGGTAGAGAGGCCAGACATGATCTACGACTTACGTGCTGAAGACGGCCGAACGGCGTCCAAAAAATGTGTGTGCTTCAGATAGACACTGGAAAAGATAAATTAGGCTTAAAGATTTGGGCTGGGGCAAACTGGGCCAAACAAATGGAAAGAGTGATATTAAGGTGATGGCTGAATAGCAAACATGGCATACAGTAGTACAGCATAGTATACAGTAACGGATACAGTATGTACACAATGCCTTACAGTTTGTTACAGCTCTAGCATTAAGCATTAACCCTTTAACTGCAGCATTCTACAGATATGTGTGAAAAGCAGAGTTACCTTTGTAAAGAATAGGCTTTCATTTCTTAAACTGAAATCTTATTATACAGCTTCCGTAAAAACCACCAGAAACTTGCAGTCTAGTCAGATGGGATTTTATACACATTCTACAAACATGTCTAACTTTCTGGCAGGTGTTATTCCATAGCTTCTAGCCATCTGTTTTCATCTGATGAAACAGAACTATATTGTGAGTTTGTTTCCACATTGCGTTTCCCAACAGTTGTCACGTGAATAATGCATGACACATATGGAATGCAGCAACAACTAATGTGCTAAATATACTTATAATTTACATTATTTACACTTCGTGAGTGCAGCAGATACTTAGCAAGCCTTTCTGCACAGAACGGTTGAGTCAACACAAGAAACGGTCAATGCAAACAGCACTGGGTTAGGTGAGGTTGTGCTAATACAGGTCATTATATATGATAGGAAGCAACTTTTTATAGGTGTAGTCAGCACTTGTAAGTTCATACACTTGTCAAATTAAGTAAATGTCTACTCACCGTCCGGTAGTTGTCTGTTCTGTGTGCATGCAGAATAAAGGATCAGGTGTTTTTACAGAACAGCCCTGGCTCTGACATTGGAACACAAACAAAGTGGTGCAAACCGCGCCGCACAATATCCTAGCATTTGCAATGTTTTTCTCAGAGCTTCTGAGAGAGCACCATATGGCATTGAGGTGTTTCCCTTGTATCAACAAGATTTCTCCAGAATCACTATTCCTTTAAATAAAAGTGTTGTAGGTACAGTTTTAGAGCTTTAAATTGAGTGTAATTTGTTAGAAATGTCGTAGACATCCGTCAGGTATCAGTGAATGAAATGCTCTTTAAGCATAGCTACTCTGGTTGGGCAGATGTCCTCCATATAATTCGATTTAAATTACCCAACGATGTCTGACCATCTTCTTTTCCCTGATTGGTCCATCGAATCTACCTTGCTTGCACACAGCTATGACAGGTTTATTGTCAATGGTGCTTTGCAATGTCAGACCAACGGTCTCTAGAGGGAGGGGCAGTAGAGAAGGTAGTGGTTGTTTGTTCTTTTTAAACTAGCTCTCGTCTCATATCTCAAATCCTACCTGCAGCAACTTTACCGAAATTAAGGTATGGGTTTGAAATTTAAGAGCTCCTGTAAACACTGAAGATTTATGCCAGTCGGTAACTCTTGCTGATACTGTACTTAAAGGTGGAGTCAGTGATTGAGATTGTTGATATTTTAACTGGATCAAAACATAAACACCTCTCTGTTTCAATGCTATAGGGTGCTCCCTCAGAATCTCCATCTCACAAGGCTGGGGCTAGTATTGTGTGCTAGTGTGGTACACCCCATTGTTTGTTTGCGTTTTGTGTAAGTCAGGGCTATGTAGAAACACCAGCTTTCTTTTTCAGCATGCAAACAGAATAAACTCTAGAGGAGATATTCACTGAATTTGGAAGAGTATTATATTACATTTTCTGACTCCACCTTTAATGCCCAGAAGTAACAGCAAAGCAACACATTTAATTGAGAGTTTTGGCATGTGCAAAGTGTACAAAAGTGTCTGACGTCTGAACATCTTCACTGAGCTTCAGATATTTATAATGAGATCAGTGTTGTCTTAGAGCTGGGCATCCAACAGCCTACACTATGGGAGCGGATGATGAAATGATAACATGTCGTGTTGGACATGGGGGCATTTAGATCAGGGCGCTGTAATCCCCGGCAAAGCCAGGCAAAGCCAACCTGTTTTCTATTCTCCTAACAACACTAACTGTCACACCAAGATAGCATTAGCTGCACACAGTTTGTCCTGAAAGGCTTTTCTGTCAACTGATTCTCCAATCAATTTTTGCAATTAGGACTCAAAGGAGTTAATATTAGTGCTGCCAAAACCAATGTACCCTTTGGTATGTGAGTCCCTCTGTGCATGTGGTTTGTAGCTGCTTGTGTCTGTATGCTTGTCTTTGTGTGCACGGCTCTGTCTGGGTATTTTAACAAGCCAGGAATGACCCAAGGCTACCCACAGAAAACTGATATAAATATTTGTCTAACCGAGTGGCCTTAACACTTAAAGGGGGTCTGCTGTTTTTCAGTTTGTGCTGCTTATCACTTGAGAATTGGATGCATGCTCATGGATCAACCTTTAAATAGCTTGACAGCTTACATGTTTTTTTGCCGTTATAGTCTACTGTGGGAAAAGCTGATTGTAGGAAGTGAGCGAGACGCCCTGGCCTCCCTCAACCACTAGGGAGATTAAAGCACTCTTTAGCAAGGCACTTTACCAATAATGGGCCGTTGTGTTGATCAGTTCCCATGAGTTAAATGACAGGTTTATTCTCCTGGAATACACAGGTCTGCAGTTTGCTGTAGTGTGTGTGTGCGTGCGTGCGTGCGTGCGTGCATGTGTGTGTATGTATGTGTGTTGTATGTTTTTGCGTCTTGTTTAAGAAGGGCATGCATTATCCATAAATCTTATCTGGAACAATAAGTGTTAAAAATAACTCCCTAATGGAGCAGGAGATATTTATTTTGTTGGAGGGGGGGGGGGTCATGTACAGTATAATGTTAACGTCATGTGTAAAGTTTGACCCACCCTTAACTCACACCCTGCTCTCCCAGGCAGAGAACAGACTCTTTACAAGGAGACACTCTATATGTCGCCAGAGCATCCTTTTTTTACGTAACTGCATAGAACAACCAGCTTTCCGCCATTAAGCCCTAACCCGCATGGATTATCAACCATCAACACTGGTCAACATGCCTACATGATCACTGGGCAACAGCACATTAGATATTAGCCATTAGATATCTAGACCTTGCTGTTAAGCAGAAACACATTTTACCTCTGTTATTATTCTCTCTTTTTTAGTTTGGGCTTTCCTGTTGTGCGATTATGAGATTCAGATCGATGTGAGAGAAATCCCGGTGTGCTAAACAAATGTCTAAAAACATGAAAGCTATAGGAAGTCATAACTAAACATGAATTAAAACAATGTTGTCAAGATCGATGGTGCTTAATGATTGCATTGAGACCGATTGCATAATGCCTATATTGTGAATAAGCTACTGTAGATTTACAGTAGTTTTTGCTCGCTGATATTTCAGAACTATTATTTGAGAAGTGCTATTATTTCCTTTGGAATATCTCTCACTGTTATCGTAAACACCGTTAGCCTACATCCCAGGTGCGATTAGCCTACTTTACAGGGCAGGCGTAGCAACAACAGTAACAAGGGGGGTTGGGGCATTGAATAGTGACTACTTGCCAATGCTGGTAGCCCTCTGTTGCATAGCCTTGCGATGGTTGTAGGCAAATTAACAATGAGATCAAACAATGAAATATTCAGTTATATCTTGCGTTATGCTAGGTCATATGTTTTTTTAATTTTTTTATTTATATATTTATATATTTTTTTATATATTGTATATTAAATACTACAACTGCCAGAAAGGAGACCAGACCGTTCCCTTTTTTGCCTTTGTCTGTGCTAATAACAGATCCAGCTGTGTGGAATTTAGTTTGGTTGTGTTAGTTACATAATTACCCTGTGATTAGATAAAATAGCCGCTCAAAGCACTATGCCTGTGCACATATTTCTGTAGAGATGATCTTTTTTACGCACAAATGAAAATCACTGATTTTGACCAATAGCCAGTTATAGCCAAAATCTAATACCTAACTAATGTTATCTAACTTTTACCTGAAAATCAAAATGATTCCCATTGAATGAAATCAATGATGTCAAAGGAAGATTTGACAATTCGTTACACTGATGTTATTTTGAGGTTGTGTTGACAGAGCTTTGCTTGCCATACTGTCTTGTCATAAGACAAAGAACGAAACACATTTGGTTATGCTGCTGCTTCAGTGAAAAGTGATACAGTTTTGAGAATTCGCCGGCCAGCTGTCACATCACTCAGATATGCCAGAGAATAAATAGATATAAATGATTCATTTTTGCCTCGGTGTCTGTCGAACGAATGGATTGAAAACTCTCAGCAACCCACTAGCACAACAAAGCATGTTTTTTGTGTGTCTCTTTGTGTGTATAGTTAATGTGTCTGTGTATACTGTTGGGACTGTGTGTGCGTGTCCGTGTGTGTGGGTGGATGAGTGGCTGGGGTGGGTCTGGGGCGTGGGTGGTAGTGCAGCTCTCGTCCATCTGGTTTACTTGGGAACGGCAGCTCGTCATTTGCATTATAAAAAAAAAAAAGCAAAAAAAAAATTCCCTAGTTCAATTTGAATGTCTTCGTTCAGAGTTTGCTACTTTTTTTCTGTTAAATCATATCATATCTTAAAGTCACTCATGTCCTAATAAATGCGATTCTAATCCACCATGACTTATCATAGTGTGAGTAAGTGCAAATGACATACTGTTGGCGTATATTAAGTTTCCCCCGATGGGGAATGCATTATGTATACAGTGGTGCTGGATGCAAACAAGCATTAGCTGCAAAGCTTGTAATGCATTATTCAAGGTTAAATCAGCTCTGTTACAATGAAATGGTTCTTTCATGTTTGGCATCAGCAGTGTTACGTCACTCCTGTAACCCAGGCCAGTGAATGCAAGGTGAATGTGTAGCATACTGTACAGTCTAATATCTCCTGTATATTTCTGTTTGTGGGTATGAAGCTAATCAGTGATGTAGATGTACAATGCTCGCTTGCCTCATAGCTCCGCCCCTGAACCCCAAATATATACCTCTATTTATATTACAACACTGTCGAGGAAAGCTTGGGCAGAAGTAAGGGGAGGAGTAGAGATGTGTGCGAGACACTCAGTTTGTGTGTGTGGGAGGGGCATGCGTGTTTGGAGTTGCAAGGGCAATTCCAGGCTTAAGTTCAAGAGTGTACCATTAACATTGACATGGTTTATAAAGTGTGTCGTATAATGGTAGCCAGTATTGAATGCATGCATTTATTCTATTCTGCACTAGCGCTACAGAACAGCACCACATATATCCTCATTGTTTCTCCAAATGGTTATTAATCCTTCTCCCGATAACATCCGACAGGCTGGGAGGAGTTACAAAGCTGAAGTTATTTTGTGGACAAGAGCCAAGACAAATAATATGGATACATTTGACTAAAGCTGGAGCATACATATTACACATAAAAGATACAAATAAAAAGTGAGAAGAGTAAAGTAAAGGAGACAGAAAAATGGGTTTGTTGTGGTCAAATATGAGGAGGTCAGTAATATTGTAAGGGGAATATAGTGATATTAAACAATCAGAGGTTGAGAGCCAGGGAGTTTAAATGAAAAGAAATGCATTTGAATTTAGTGTAAGCCAGGTACATTAACAGATTTGTCTTTCAGCCATCAGCTTGTGCAACCCCGCACTCTCGTCCAGTGGTGCGCGGTTAGAAGATGTAAACAAAGCAAGGTGAGTTTGTAGTTGTAAACTCGTGAAAGCATAGGGTCGAATTGTCAGAGAGGCAAAACCCGCGATGTCCGCACCTGCAGCGGAGACGAAACAGTCCACAAGCCACAACGAACAAACGAGACGCTGCAGACAGCAGAGGGAACGCTGACACCGATCCCCGGGCCATCGCACACATGCAGGGCAGACTGGCGCAGGTACCCAGTAGGCAGCACGAAGCATGGCCGGAACAAGAGGCAGATTAGATGACATCTGATGTAGGCTATGTTGCCGTGCCTAATCACCTACAATCATGCAGGCACAGTCCAGGCAGACAAAACATGCAGGCTCTGCAGTTCAACAGGCCGTTAAGACAAGCGGCTATAGCTAGTAGGCTAGTAGGCTACTAGTAGCTCAGTAGCTAGCAGTACCTGGTTTTCTGTGGCTCGACGAATTGAAGACCAGTTAGAGATAAATGAACGGGGCTAAATCTCTAAAAACGACTAACTTAACTTAATTAAATACATTTAAAATATTATGAACAGCCTCTAAAGTATAAAGACACTCAAAGTCACAAAAGGAGAAGCGGCAGCCATCAGCGCCAACGTACTCTCCTTCGGGGACCAAAAAATTTAATTAAATATAGTGGATATTCTATTACATATAAATTGATATATATTGTATATCCACTTAATGTTATTTTTAATAAATAAAACATTTGACATGTTTTAATTTATTTATTTTCATTTGTTGTCTTCTCAGGGATACAACTGCTGGCGTTGTTCAACCACCCAGCAGTCCGAGAGGGCCTACTGAAATACTACACTGTCAAGGTGCCATTAAGGGTTCAGAACCGCGATGAGGGCGTCAAAGGTGTGGAAGCCAACTGGCTTGATCACATGACCCAGCATTTCAACAATGGAGCCTCGCTGATTGATGGATATTTTCACCTGGGGAACGAGAATGGTATGCACACAAATTATACAGTGTCTGTCTACATCAAAACATGTCTTGTCTCTGTGGAACTCACAGTTAATTGGTGAGAAACAATTTATTAAAAAGAAAAGCTAACTTTTCAAACCTTTCGAACCTCAAATACCTACAGTAGTATATAGGCGACCATGGCATGTTTCATATGTCACTTAAAATAATTAATTGAGAGCAAATATAATCCTGAGACAGATTTATCGAGGACAAAAATAATATTAAGTTATAAAGCATGGGTATTTACCATGTCATAAACAGTGTATGTCTGTATATATACTGTACACTACCCCAGTGTTTTTGTCCACACAACCCTACACAAAGAAGCAAAGTGATGGAACTGCATCTAATACTGACTGTAGTGGAATAAAGCAGAGTAAATAGGAGTCATATTTCATTAATCTGGCAATGTGATCACCTCAGCGCCTCTCAAACACAGATAATTAACATGCTAACAAATTAGTACCCGCCTTGCATATTTTATTTCCTCAGCCAGGAGTAATGAAGTGTATTATTAGGAATCCATTTCCCCCCTTTCTATTAGGTTATTCTAATATATTATGCATATTTCATGTGCCACACCAAGATTACTGCAGTGGAAAAGCAAGCACGGAGAAAACATGCCTCTTTCTCCCTATCCAGTTGAATGCAGCACACAGGGACGTATTCTTTTTGTGACTACAGCCGAGTCATATTAAAATACACTAAAGATGCAGGTGATGTCTCCAGGGAGCTTCTACAGATGCAATTTGAAAGCAGGCACGGCCCTGTTTGTTTTTCTATCTAATTACATCAAACGGGTGCAGGGGGGGATTGGAGGGGTCGGTTGAATACACTTCTGTTGCTGTCACCTCCATATTTACTAGCAGCAGCCTCTGTGAGATTCTGCTCCTGGACTACCAACGAGAGGCGACGTCTAGACGTCAGTGCCTTGCCCAACAGCACAGTGGCACGCTAAAGCAGAGTAGAGTGACGGGGACAGAGCGGCTCGCCAGTCGGAGTTCAGACTGTGGTGACATTTACCGCATGGATGCGCAAAAGTGCCAGATCTGTCATGTATTGACGGATGAATGTACACTCTAATGAGCAGTGTAATTGAGCTTGTTCTGCAAGACTGATATGTTTGTGTTGGGGCTTTTATTGCTTTATACAAATGTAGTCACAGAGGCAAAACATTGATTTGATAAGAATGACATTTATATGAATTACATATGTTTTTTTTTACTTGTCATATTTAAAATATATACAGTATATTTTGATACAATAGTTTAGCATCATACTGGTCTAACTGGTCGTCATCAATGTATTGGTTTTCAACCAGCAGGCTTTTAACAGAAGCATTCTGGAATAATGGGAGATTTGATGTTGACCTTGTGCTAATAACTCATGGAAGTTTCTAGATGTATCTTCTAATGACTTATGCCAAGGGTACATTTTCACCTAAGCATGTCTGTTAGCAGGATATGTCAAAACGTCTAGATGGATTCTCATAACATTTTGTGTAAAGGTCAGGCGTAGGTCAAGGACAGTTAGAGTTTTGGTGTTGATCCAGGGCACGATCGAGGGTGTTTTGTACACAACCAGTGTTAACTGTAATGTTATTACTTTTTTCAGTAACTAGTAGTGTAACTATGTAATGACTATTTCCAAAACAGTAGTAATATTACTATTACTAATCCAAGTAATACTGCATTACTGAGTTACAAGAACACGATTTCTGGTCCTATCAAACTTAGGGTAGGCTTGAACATACCTGTCCAATCATCTGGTTTGAGATGGTTGACACTAAGGTTTCTTCCAATGAAAAGGATTAAATTCTAAAATGAATGCTTCACAGGTTGTCATCTTTCAAAAGTGGCGAGGCATGGTAGTGATTGTGAAAGTAATATAGTAATGTAGCTAGTAACGTAACAAATTACTTTTAATACCCAGTAATACGTAAAGTAATAATATTCCCCTTTGCTGAGTAACTTGCCCAACACTGTACACAACACAAACATTTGCTGGTTTTAAGTCAAACGCAATTGTTAAAACAGTCAATTATTATATTTCTCTGGTAAACCGAATCCAGGAAAATTTGTCTTAATCATTTTTGTTTAATATTTGAGGGATGTGCACAGTCTACCAGGTTCCTAAAACTCTGATAATGATGTTAATTACGGCTTTGTAATGCATTTGCAAATATGCACCCAGACAAAACTAACACAATTATCCTCAATCTAGTAATTCTATATTTTTTAAAAGCTAATTTGGCTGCCAACGGGAAATTTTATTTATGTAATAAGATTTGTTATATACTACATTTGACGTATAGTTTCAAGTCTCAAAACAAAGAGCAGGAATGTAGTATTAATTCAAATACACAGTGTAACGTTTTGTGTTTGCTGATCATGCAGTGTAATGTACTGTACCTTTGTTGGTTGTTGGCCATGATATGTGACTGGAGTTTATAGTTCAACCTGTCCCACCTATTGATTTGCCATTACATCACTATTCATGCTGTTACATTTCCCTGCTGCTCTGCCCTTTACCATACTGTGTCACCTTGTTGTGTTGAGCTGTCTGAAAGGATGCACACGCGCACGCACACACACGCACACACACACTCACTAGCACACACGCATGCGCACACACGCACACACACACACACACACACACACACACACACACACACACACACACACAGAACACTTTTCTGTCTGGAGATGGGTTTCCATGGTGAAACTGGACAGAAACATCAAGTGATATATGCACACTGTGTGTGTGTTTGTGTGTGTGTGTACATTAGGTGTGCTGTACTGTAGATGGCTCAGACAGCATAAGTCCTGTTTAATGTCTCCCTGTGGCTGGACGACACAGAGGCAGGACACAGAGTTCACATGGAAGGAAGGGAGCACCCAGCCACCACCCCCCCCCCCCTTCCTGCCCCCATTCCCACCCCCATTCCCATCCATCAGCCGAGGAGAGCTTGGGATATTACAGTTGATATTGAATTCACAGAGCCTTAGCTGCCGGTCGTCTGGCCGGTGTGGGGGGTCCTAGCATTAAAGATGCGCACGAGAGAGAGACTGTGTGCAAACACACACATCCGCACCCACATGCCGTGCACACACTGTTTACGCACGTTAGCCTGGGTATACATGCTGCAGAGTTGACGTCAAGCCGCCACAATCCTAAATACACACATTAACGTGCGCAATTATACGCGCACGCACAAACGAGTGACATAATTATGCAGCGCACTTACAGTACACAGACTGTGTTGACTGTACATAAAAGCTCACACGCACACACACACACACACACACACACACACACACACACACACACACACACACACACAAAAAACGTATGGAACTACTACCCTGAATCACAAGGATATAGGTGAGGGGTTTAGGGTTGTGGGGGGATGTCGACAGTGACAATTGACGTGGAGCTTTCCTTTGTGGTCCTGCCACAGCTTATGCTATCTGCAGACCCACAATGAGGATTTGTAGCCCGGACTGTGAGACATTGAGCTATTCATATGCATGACAGTCAGCCCTGCCGCTTTCTATATTCGGGTGAAGCCGAACAAGAGGAGAGAGGGAGAGAGAGGGAGAGAGAGAGAGATGGAGAAGGAGAGAGAGATGGAGAGAGAGAGAAAGAGAGGGAGAGAGAGAGAGAGAGAGAGAGAGAGAGAGAG
>JAODUE010019745.1:0-24273 GCA_027564755.1 Amblyopsis hoosieri | reverse complement strand
GACGCTGAAAATGCGTCGGTCACGACCAAATCGGGTCAAAATCGGCCTGAAATCGTGTAGTGGATACCCGGCATAAGTAGGACATTATAAAGGAACAAAGCTTTCTTTAATGGTGCATTCCTTTAACTTCTAAACAATAATTTTAGACCAATTATCTGTGGATGGGTCTCAGGATTGTACCAGAATGATTTTGTAGTGGGGCTGTGCCTGCGGTGAACAGGCACCACTGCACACATAACTCTTGAACTCTTGACACGCTGACTGGGAGGCTGATCAGTACCAGACCGGCTTCTATTCGCCATCAACCACCACCTCAGAGAACCAAGTGGAGGGGTTGAGAGGCTGTCGTTCGTCCCAGGAAGGCAGAAGGAGAAGGCCTCATCGGAGAGGAAGACCGAATGGAAAAGAGAGAGAGAGAGAGAGAGAGAGAGAGAGAGAGAGAGAGAGAGAGAGAGAGAGAGAGAGACGGACGAGTGGAATCATTTGTAGAAGATTTGTCATGGAAGTTCAAAAGCCTTCACTAAAACCTCTAAAAGCTTAGTGGCCTAATGAAAATGGGTTGTGCGCGCCTGTGTGCATACGTGCTTGTGAGTGTTTGTGATTAAACTCAGATATGTCAAAGCCTTCCCTTTACAGCTGCTAAGTGACAAAAGGCTTGCATGGAGGATGTGGGGCTAGCGCGGCGGTCCCTGTCACCATGCGTTAGTTCAGTCATGCCATTAAGGGGCCCAGATGTCAAACATGCTGCTGCAGAAGCACTGTGAAACACGCACACAGTTTGACTGGACTTACCCCCACTGACGCTTACTACAAAATATTGATAGGCTTACTGTTGCAAAACATCGTGCACAAAACGATTTTTTGTCGTTTCAATATTTGATGGCAGTGTGTGAATTGGCCGTGTGTGTGCGTGGAATGGACATTTCTATGTTTTTAAGCTTTTTATTTATTTTTTAGCTGAGGTCTGCTACAGTTGTCTTAATAGTCAACTCGTTGGCGTTTTACAAGTCACGTAGTCAATGATTGACATGACATTTCCCCTATCTTTTGTTCACTTTGGGGCCCCTAGAAGACTTGGGGCTATAGACCTGCAGGTCTCTGCTTTTCAGAATTAAGCGCCTGTTCTCTGAAGGCCAGTTTGGGTCCATGCGTGCTGGTGCACAGCAAGCTCATGTATGCATGCATGCATTAGTACCCCTTCATTCCTGCCCAGAGAGTGTCCCGTTGGGTCGAGACAATCGCGGTCTTTGTGTGTGTGTGTGTGTGTGTGTGTGTGTGTGTACTGTACAGAATGGGCCATAGGCATGTGAAAATCCCACCCAGACCCACCTAGAGACAGGCTGTGTGTGTGTGTGTGTGTGTGATCGTGCACTTACAGAGAGAACTAAAGGGGGTGGGGTGGGTGGGGGGGGGATGAATGAATAAGTACACAAGCATGTGCAAATACAGTTATGTTGTGTGACAGAGAAGAGCACTTGTGTGGTTGTGTGTGCGTAAGGAGAGCAGGACGTGGTGTGTGTGTGTGTGTGTGTGTGTGTGTGTGTGTATGTGCGTGCGTGTGAGAACAGCACAACAACCTCCTCCTTTGTGTGACTACAGAGGGTTTCTTTATTAGTCTTTTATTTCATTAACTGGGGCACCTAATGACCTGGCTGACCAATAACCCCCATCAGAGGGTCTCCTCTCTCAGCCAAAGCAGGGACAGTCCTCTCCCTCTTTCCCTTTACCCTGTCAGTCCTTTGCTCCAGAGACTCCCATAGCACACTTCTCCCCAGTCAAACCCTCTAAAAAGAAGCGATTCGTAGCATGTGGGAATTTTCGCCCAAGCTTGTCTGGACAAACACGCGCTGGAGTGCGAGAGGGGAACTTGTGTGTGGGAGGGGTTTGCGCTCTCACTGATTTCAGCCAATCGGCGTTCCTACTCCATGAGAAGTGTCACTCTAGTCTCTTAACACTGAAACACTATTAAAAAAGCATGCAACAGACTCGTGTTGCAGTACAGTATGTCGCGCCACTGAGATACTGCAAACCCAGTCTGTCTCCGGAGCGTGTCAGGAGACGGATGTGGAAACAGCATACCGTGGTCGGAGCTCAGCCATTGTGTCCCGGCCACAACAACACAGGATGTGGATGTTGATTATAATTAGGGAGGTAGCCGCTCGCGGACCCGTAACGCACGCATCCAAAACACAAAACCAATAGGCAAAAACGGGCATTGTCCTTCTCAACCTGCCACCGCGGATGTTATTTGTTTAGCCCCTAAGCCTCCCACCTGCTGAGTATAAACACAGCGGGGTGTCTTTGTCGAGCGAGAGCTTTCTGTAATATTGGCACAATTTCTCTGAGGTTCCCCAGGGTGGCCTGTTTCTGTTTGACGTCTTAAACAAAGCAGTTAGCTCCGTCTGTTTAGTTTTAGGGTTCTTTTAACATTGCCCTGTTTTACTCGCTCAAAGGAAAGCCATTGTTTTTCTCTTCCTTCTAACGCTCACACTCAATGGGGATTTACAGTAGCACAGTAGCTAGTGTGTCTGATGCTTTAGAAACTCACTGTTAAATGTGTGCATTTAACTATCTTACCTTCTGTTTTCTAACACATCGGACTTCTCTCCTCTGTCTGTCCTTCCAACCATCCTTACGTCATGTGTGTGTGTGTGGGCATGCGCGCGTGCACGTGCGCAAGCGTGCGGCCTGGCCTCTTGAACCATGTATGCCCACTGTTTAGATCCTGAAGTAATTGGTTCTCTGTATTCATGTGGACACAGGTTATAAAGGCTGTCTGCAGCCAGGTGTACTTGGCAACAAGTGTCAGTCCAGAGCCACGGATGGATTGCTGGCTGATGGGCTGTTTATGTTAAAAGGAGAGAGAGAGAGAGAGAGAGAGAGACCCTGAAAAGGTATATACCTGGAAAATATACCTGAAATACCAGTGAGGGAGTGGAAGGAGAAATGAGAGACCAGTGAGAAAAGAGAGAGGGAGATAGTGGGGAGAGCAACATTACCTTGACAGAGGAGTGAGAGCCAGACCACCAGAGTTTGGTTCCAGCCCCCGGGCAGCTCCTGTGAAACAAACAGCATGGCTTCTGTGAAGGGATGAAGGTCAATGACGGCATCTGTGAGTGTGTATGTGTGCATATTTTTGCATAATTTCATGTGAGCGCATGTGTTTGTGTGTGTGTGTGTAGGTGTGTGTGTGTGTGTGCACACACACACTTCTGCTGGCAAGTCTACACATGTTTTAGTGTGTGCATAAAAACTTTAAAATGTGATGTGTGTGTGTGTGCACGCACGCATGTCTCGGTGACTGGTTTGTTTTCCGGCTCATCCTGTCAGGTCTAGAACCCACGCCTCCTCCTTTTTCCAGCTCCTGTCTCCTCGTAACACAAAAGCAAACGCCTCGGTTTGTTTATTGTTTTGCCTGCCTTGTTTTCCGTCTGATTGTAATCAAAGTTCCCAGCGTCTCCTCCGCTGTGCGATGAGACAATGCGCTGCTCGCCTCTGCGCTGTTCATTACTCCCTGCAGTTTGAAGAAATTGAGATAGAAAATTGGGATATCAAAAAGAGCGTTTAAAAAGGCAAGAGTGAGCGATGGAAGGTTAAAGACAATGGAATGTTCTGGGCCGCAGGAACCTCAGGTGGTTCTCCTATCAGATTATAACCATGAGGCAGAGACAGATGTTGGCCCCTGTGTATGTGCATGGGAGGCCCCTTGCCTCAGGAGACTGTTTTCCAATCTGTCGTCTGCTCTCATGTCATTAATCTCCCCCAAAACATCATGAGTAATTTCAGCTTCTGCGTGTGTATTGATGGTGCACGTACAGTATGCGTCCACACAGGCATACTGCACCATTACGAATACCATTGGGTGACTGACAGTTGCTAGCGTTTGGCTTGGACAGCTCTTGTTTGGCCTAGGCCACAGGCTCTATGGGAAGGGCTGACGTTTGGAGGCTCTATGCCTGTCACTGTGTAATGGCCACAGGGCACGACTGTGGATGTGGGGCCCAGGTCATGTTGTGTAGCTTTCACAGTTTACATTAAGGCACAATGTGTGTGGGGCTTCTATACACTCAGGATTCTCATTTGGGCCGTGGGAAGTTGAGACATGTTTTGTTATTTAGCTCGTCTCCGCTCACTCAGTGATGCGTCGACACTGCCTATAGGCTTTGTGTGGAACAAAAACAGAGCCTGTGGATTTGTAAATTAATTTAGCATATTTTTTAGAAAAAAAAAACCTGTTCTGTTTAATAGATCCCCATTAATCATAGGTTACTACGACTAAGGTTACTACGACTGAAGGGTTACTTGACTGAAAGCCAAATATCTCTTTACCAGCATCAGAGACCACATAGCTAGTGAAGAACGGTAAAACATATTCTTACTTTTAGGAAATGGCCTTTGCATAGAGCGAAGCTAACTATCCTGGGGACGTTTTAGCAATGTGTCTCAGTTTGAAAAGTGTTAGCGCTAATGAATCATGGCATTTCTGTTGAGTATACCCCCCACACTGTTAATGCCTTGCTATGCCATAGTCACCGTGGAAAATGTGGTTGGAGAAAATTGGATTTATTCCGAATTTCCTTTCACTTGATCATAATGAAATAAAGATGCCTAATGGCAGTATATTCAGGCATCTGTTTAAAGTGGATTTTGGTGTACATCACTCTTAGAATCCCTAACCTGCTTCAAACTCCCCATCTGTGTTCTACCAAGAAGGGAAGCATGTGGCCCAAAACCAGGAAAACCATCAGTAGAAGCGCAGGCAAGGAGATGCAGACAAAACAAATACACAATAAGAAGCACTGTGTGTGTTTGTTCACTATTTATTTGATTTGTTTTTAATCAGGTTTGTCTGTTTGTGATTAGGAATCCATTTTTAAATGGGAGAACCTGGGCAATAGGTTATCATGAATAGACACACACATAATGTTGTTTGGGCAGTTTTTTTTCTTTTCTTTTCATTTTTAATCATAAAGGGAGGCATATGACAATGGTTGGCCCAGTGGTTAGCCCAACTGCCTCACAGCAAGACACTGGTATTAGAGCTGGAATTGACCCCCTATTGGGATGGGTCAAAGGAACAATTAAAGATAACTTAACTTTATTGCTCCTTTTAAACATGTTCTATTTTATGTGGCCTTATTGCTATACATTTAATTGAATAAATATACTATAATTCTAGCTCAGTGTCAGTGATATTTTGGTTGATGTTGTTACGACCTGGCTCATGGGCCGTAAACCAAACACTTAACTAACAAACAGGATAACATAGAATGAGGTGTGAAAGTCAGTAGGTGTAAGTACTGAATATATGTGGTGCGTGTTGCATGCTAACAAAACAAAGAAGCTAACCAAACAAAGAAGCAATCTAACTAAGAAACCAACCAAACAACAAACAGCATGTGTGGTGCCAGGAGGGTCACCCCGACATTGCTGGAACACACCTATATAATTGGCATGCCCAGGTGCCCTTAATCAGCCTAATTAGGGCCTACCTAGCCAATCAGGACCAGAGGCCTACTGAAACAAGACAGGGCCGTCACAATGTCCATCACTGTAGCTTCTGCCGACATGATGGTATTTATGCCATGTCTGTCTGTGTTCTAATCTCAATGAGAATAATCTTGTTAAATAGAGGATAGTAAAACATGTAAATGTGTCTTTGGCTGCAGTAACAATGCTTTTAACATACGACTGTTATTGTGAGGAAAACCCGATCTCACTGTATTCTGTATCTAATTGAAAGCAAAACACCGATATAGGTAGAAGTGAATTTGATCCACATAATTACCTGTCTGTTGGGGGTTCGATCACGTACGTCCCAGTCGCGCTGCTTCATTTGCACCGTCACCTGCTGCCTGTTGATTGACAGACCAATTATACTCCCATGTGACATCACCGCTCCTAATAATGAATGTGGTAGCCCAGAACAGTAGGCAGGTGGAGAGACAGACATACAAGGAGGTATGGAGGAAGATGAAACATAGGCCGCTAGGGAGGGAAGGAGACTGTTGAGTGGAATACACTCAGCATGTCGTGGTCTCTCTCTGTCTGTCTCTGTCTTTGACACTGTCAGGAATACTCGCAGCCGAACGCTCCAACTGGGCATTCAGAGTATCTGAGCAGACTTTTCCCGCTGTGCTTTTGGAGAATTCGGGTAATTCTTCAATGTAGAATGACAAGCCAAGTTTTAGTTGAGAGTTCTACAGTGCCTTCTTATCGTGAATACGGTAAATGATCCGTACCAGCCTTATAAAAATAATTTGTGAGTTTCCATATTTCTGTTCATATACAGTATTTACAGTATGCTCATGCAAACTCTCCCTGCCACGCTGACATATCTAGCAAAACCAAGTTGACCTCAACCCTCAGCCAGCGCAGTGTGCATTAAACGCAGAAACAGGCTTCCACTGATGTCACGGCGATCTTGTTCGGAGTATATCAGTGAAGCAAGCAGGTCTGTCAGTGGTAAATGCATCAGACATGCCACAATGCCAAGCAAGGAGGAAACTGATCCCATTAAAACTGTATTCCCCACCCTGTGTGTGAGTAGCTTCTACTTTTTAATGAGGGCCTAAAACCTCTATAAAAAGTTTACAATGCAAGTGAATGCTAGATTAATATCTGCAGTCTCAAAATGTACATGTACACTGGCTGAGTGGTTGGCAGACGTTCAACACAGCTGCTCTACTGGAGGACAGGGATGGGCTCTTACACACACACGCACGCACGCACGCACACAGACACACACGCCTGCGTTTCTTGCGTTTCCTTTATTTCTTTATTTTTGCTTGGTTTTGATTTCTGCATCAAGCTAAACAAAAACACATAGTGTATCTGTTATATTTAACATTAATGAATGTACAGTGTGTATACTGTGTGTATATATACTGTACATCTGATAAAGACTGATAGTATTTGGGCCAGAGACGTGTTTTTTCAAGCATATCTGCCATCTATATTTTATGCTTCACCCTGCAGGGCGTGCCCAGCTAGAGAGACAACTCAATAGACATCTCTATGTCATTATATCAGATGGGACGTATCATGGGACCCTGGAAAGATTATACAACCATTGTGAGTGTTTTATTAAGTCTGATGGGGAGATAGTTGGACTCTTGTGTATCAGTGAAAGCCCCCCCGGGCCATCACGCCCTGGCTTTCTCCTAATCTAGTTTTCCTTGACTCTTTCTGGCACTCTTTTATTTATCGAACTCCCTCTTTCCTCTAACCGTCCCAGCCTCTGCAGTCTTCTCTTCTTTCCTCTTGCCACCAGCTGATAAATATTGCTTTTCTCCAGTGCATTTGAAAAAATCGTCTTTTTTGACCCATGTTTCAAGAAGTAGGCCAGCGTCCAAATAATTTATGAACCCGTTTTATGCTCTCCCTATGCCCAACTATCCACCATAACGGACTCACGCACTGATACTTAAGCCTGTCACGGTACTGCAATTAATTGTATTGCATTTTGGATGTTTGTTGTTTTTATTTTATGTTTGCATTTTATTCCCGCTCTCTTAAATTGTTTATTATTTTTGGATTTTATTCCAAACTACTGCAAACAAATTACTGTAGCTACCCTCTTCTCTCCTCTATCCTAATGTCAACCAGTATGGCTTAAAGCCACCAAAGCTTTTTTCCTCAGCTGAAAATGCCTGTTGCACTGCTAAAAAATTAAAACTGGCAGCGCTTTTGGAAGCACAGCATTTTTTATTTTCAGCTGGTTGGTTTGGTTGCTATGAAAGAGAATCTCTGTGGGAATTCATGTTTTCATTTGTAATATTCTATACATTATTGTTCGTGTTAGTATTGTTGTGGTAGTCCGGAGATATCATCTGACTATCAACTTCTCCATTGTTGCTGTCGTTGTGTGCAAGAAGTAAGATGTGACTGTTGCTCGTAGTATTTGTCCCGCCCCTTCACCGCTGCGATTGGATGGCCGGCCGCAGTGTTTCACCCAAAATTGAACATTTTTCAACTTTGCTCAGCGCTCAGCGCCCGGCATGAAATAAACGCCCAGCTCCCGGCGTTCGGCGTGGAAAAAACACTCAGCGCCGCCGCCGCCACGCCATGCTCCTGGTGTTTTTAGAAGCCTGGAAAAACTCGCCGCTCCCATTGGAATCAATGATAAATAACGCTGGCATGAGAAAAAAATGCTTTGGTGGACACAGGGCTTAAGGCTACATCGAAAGTGTAGCGTAATGTATGCGGGGCGGAATGTATCTTTTTACTGTAATAGGCTCTATGTCGAACGTCACATGACCAAACTGGAAAATGGTACACATGGTTTCAGCTTATCGAAGAAAGTGGTAACTAAATTAGTTTAAACCAATTTGACAGCATAATATTCACTTCTGGGTAATCAGATAACATAACGTAATCAGTGCTCATTTTGAAAAATAATAATGACTGATAACCGATATTTAGAATGGACGAGTGTCTGTCTGTGCGGCCGAGTGATAACAGTCGTGCTGATAACAGTACAAAATGACACTCATAGAACTGTAAAAGTATTTAAAAGTAATAAGCAAAAAACAGACATTCTACAAGCTAAGCAATCACAAACATGTTCCTGTACAATAACAGCTTGATCAGGCAGGCTATGTTGCTACGGATTGTTTACATACTGTCCAATGAACAAACAGTGTCGTCGTGTCGGCTATCCGGTACCCGGTATTTTTAGCTGAATGCTCAATACGGTAGGCTAATCTGACCTTGCTACTATACAGTAGCATAGTAGCCATGTTATCTTATAGAGGTTATAATCCTCAGCATAAAACAGCTTGTCTATTGCTTTTGAGTCCAAAATCAAATGTGTCTTCTTAGCTGGTGAGCATGTCTGTTAAATGCAGACATGCAGCAGAGAATAGATGACGTATTATATGCATTTACATGCAAAGTTGTTTTTTTTCCCTGTTTAATAATTAATTGTTCACAATTCGATGGACATTGATAAGTTTAGTTTTTGGTAGTTCCTGGAGGCATCTTCAATAAAATATTTTTGGAGATTTTTGGAGCACCTAACCGGAAGCGATGTGTACCATTTTACAGAATGCGGGAATTGGTTGCGCATAAAGCCTATTTCCTGTATACCGGTAGCTTGGTTTAAAAATAAACATTGGCAGTTTATGACTCATTTATATGTAAAAGTGTTGCGTACACCTTGCGTTAAAAAAATCTAAATAGAAGACTATTGTAGCCGGTTCCATTGATTATTATGGAAGCATAGTGTTGCAGCATACGCTGCGCGTTCAATGTAGCTTGGCTGTCAGTGATAAACCCAATGCTGAACTCCTCTGTGGTGATTATTTATAACCAAATTATAAAATCTAATTTACCTTATGGTGTTTAGCATCAAAACAGATAATGGAGTCCTTAGCCGACTAATTGCAAATCAATAAGAAAGAAATGTCTTTCTAGAAATACAAACTCAATACATTTTCCTAAAAAGAAGGTTGGGTCAGCTAGCTCATTTTAAATGTGTCAACTATCTTTAAAACTAATCTAATAGAGGTACTTCACAAACTGTACTTACTTCAAAATTTGTCTTCAGAACCCATGATGTTGCAGAAACTACAGTAGGCTACACTAATTGTTATACAGTCTATGATCAACAATATTTCCCATCTCAATTATGATGTAACTGCAAAGAACTTTAACAACCATGAAAGCTTCTGTATAAATAAAGTGTATATCAAATATACTAGAATGGATCAGTTTATGCAATGCCACTGTATTTTACAGACTTACTGTCGGTCAGGAGAATCAAATTGCTTAGTGAAAGATCCTACCTCTGAGGGGGTTTATCATTATAAAGGATGATATGTCTGTGTTATTGTCTAGGACTGTTCACTCACGATGTGAAAACAAACAGCTCTCCCAACGCTGAACAAGAGAAAATCAATCGAGCCTTTCATATCGGGGGAGCACAGCTGAATGATGACACTCCTTCATTAGAATGGTAGTTCTTCACTTCAGACTTTGTTTGTGATCTTGGTTATTGATTTAGGTGTCTGTTGGCCATCAGAATAGCACAGGGCATTTTATTAGAATGAGTCCTGTTTCTCTTTCAGCTTCCTTCTCACGTACCCACATATTTGGCTGGCCAATCCTGGCAATTGTGCTGAAGTGTTGTCACAAGCTCATATGCAAGCTACTATAACAGGCCCCCTAACAAGCGATGCAACAGAATAATTAGGCCCACCCACTGCATCATGCATTGTTTAATATGGAACGCTTGGTGCTTATTATTATGGCATGTGATCTCATATACAGTAGTACACTTTACTGTATATGAGTCTAATGGAACTCTTGAAATCAGGTTGGTCTAAAGTTTAGACCATCCTGATTTCAAGAGTTCCATGGTTTAGACAACCACTTATACCTGGGCAGGACAATTGGTACTGTACATTACTTTATGTGATTGTTTGAATGTAGTCCAACTGCCTTTAAATTAATTTGATTGACAACTTGTCTCTTCTACAGGTTTGTTTCTGTGTAGCATATCCAGTCTGATTAGTGAATGAAACTGAATTTTACTCTGTGTGCTACTGTACATGTGGTGTATAAAATCACTGCATCATACAGTGCTTTTTATTTTCTGTATTTTTTACATCAGAACGGTTTGTCTCTCTTTGTTTGAATTTTAAAATGCACTGGAAGTGAATTCATGATTGTCTGAGGTAATGCTTCACATTGTGTGTGTGTGTGTGTGTGTGTGTGTGTGTGTGTGTGTGTCTGTGTGTGTGTGTGTGTGTGTGTGTGTGTGTTGTGTGAAGTGCACTAATGATGGTGATGATATAGCCTATCCCCATTAGTGTTAGCCTAGATCTGTCAGCGTGTCTGTTTGCCTCGCAAAAACTTCAACCGCCGCCGCTGTCAACAGGATGGGCCCGTAGCTCGTGTACACACACACACACACACACACACACACACACACCTCAGACTCTCGCCTTTTTATTTTTCTATCTCTTCCCTTACCTTCCCACTGCCTCTCTCGCTCGAACGTACACACACTTTTCATGCTAAGCCCAAGTGATTTTAGGGAGACAGGCAGGGGTTTTAGTTGTGCTTGTTTGGTGTGGATACATCATCATATTTTTCATGCACACAAACGCAGCGTCTGAGGTTGCCCTCTGTTTAACCTCTGTCAGTAAAGGAGACAGTTGTCAGTTATAGACATCAGTTGGGTAACTGGAGTTTCACTATACATTTCGAGTGTTATTCTTTACTGTTCTAGCTGTAACACTGCCCAAAGACCTTCAACACCCTTTTTAACGTCTGTTAAAAAATCAGGCGCCAACATTGCACACATGCATAAACTGATTTCAGTGCACTGCAATATTTTATATTTGACGTCGAGACCATGTTTGTTTACATGAATGTGTAACATTTAAACCTTGTTTAAATTCTGAAAATAATCCTTATGTTCTCGTTTTGCCATTATTCATTAGCATGTTAGCACGTAGTCCTTGCTAAGTTACCTTTGCCTAAGGTGAGTTCAAGGCTGCCCTACATTCTCCGTGCATCGTGGAACTGTGTGTGAGATAATATTTTCCCTCTGCACTCACCATTATGGATGATAATGTTGCTTCTAATTAATATCTCTGTCATTAATTTGCAGTGACACATGGCCTGCCTCCACCCACCCAACCAACCAGCAAGTTAGCTCCAAACCCATGTGCCCGTAGCACTTTGTTGTCTCCTAGGAACCAGACGGCTATTAGCAGGGTGGCCATATTTCATTCTTTCTTTCGTTGTTTCATTATTTTTCTCTCGCTCGCTCCCCCTCTTTGACTTGTGTGAATAGTTCTGTGTAGTGAAGTTATTTTCAACAGCCAGCAAGATGACGCTGAGTGTACTAATTTCACATATTTTGGCTATTGCCTGTACTGTACGATTGTTGAGGATAAAGTGTCATAATTATTCTGCCCACGCATGGGTGGGGGTGTCAGCCTACGTCTCTTATGGTGAGGGTGGAATGTGGTGATGGTGCTAATGTGATGTTTCCTTTCATTTTGAGGTTTCTCTACATAACATCTATAAGAAAATAAGAGTTAGCATGCATCACACATCTGTAAAATAAAGCCATAACCTTACATGACTTTATGTTGTGGTATTCCACCAACATAACAAAATACTGGAGTTGTATACCATATACTATCCTATACAGTACTGCTACTACAGTGGGTCCCACAAAGGCAAAATTCAACCCCAAACTGACAAAAAAATCTGATTTTACTTTTGAGATGAGAGCATTGCTTCACAGACAGCCATGAGTGGTTTGACTGGAGCTTGTCATGCAATCTACCTCAACTATAAAAGTAACACTCTAACAACAGTAGCCTACTCCCAGAAAGATTGACAGAGAGAAAGAGAGAGAGAGAGAGGGGGATACTGTAGATTGACAGAGATCGGCAGATATGTAGCGGTAATTAATCTTATTTTAAGTCAGTTTATTTTGGTATACTGTATGCATCATTGATGTTATTGTAGTATATGTCTGCTGTAACGGAATGCTTTGGCAATAAGTACTGCCATGCCATGCAGCAAATGCTTGTTTTTTATTTGATCAATTGAGACAGAAGGACAGATGGGGGTAAGAGAGGGACAGACAGACGTGTGGACACTGTTCTATTTAAAGCTCAGATGATCATGCTGATATGAATGGTGTGTAATGGACAGGGAGATATGATATTACTTAATTATCGATGCAGGCTTTTATAGAAAGTACTGTATAGGATATTGGGATGACAGAGTCGTGTGGTCCTCATGCTCTCTCTCTCTCTCTCTCTCTCTCTCTCTCTCTCTCTCTCTAGGTTCAGGAGAACGTGTTTGTTGAGTTCAACCACCAGGAGCTGCTTGAGTTCTACAACAAGGTGTGTGTGCATTCATGTTTGCATGAAGCGAGAGTGTGCGTGTATCTTTCCTTTTTAATTGTATCTCATTAGCCATCTCCATTGTTCCACTTAATTCTGATTGGCTGGTTCTCCCCAACTACCTCCTTCACCCCTCAGACACAGTATCGTGTGTGTGTGTGTGTGTGTGTGTGTCTTCTCCACTAACACTCAACCTCTTGTCTTGTATTCCAGCTAGAGATCGTGCAAGGGCAGTTGGATTCGCTCTCTTGATGCCTGGATACACTGTGTATTTACATACACACACACATGCACGCACACGCACACACACAGTATTGTAATTGTTTTTGCTGGCTGCTGTGCCAGCTGTTTAATGGGGTAATACTGAACCATTGTCATTCAGACTGGAATACACTCAGATGTCTGAGGAAACATTTGAATTGCATGTGCGTCTCAGTTGGCCTGGTGTTTGTAATGGGGGCTTCTCACCAACATAAGCCCTCAATATAACCTTCTTGCTTTTCTGTTGGATTCCACTGGCGTCTCCACTCGGGATCATAGATCGTACCTTTTTGTCTTTTTTTGTCTGTAATCTGACTTGTTTGTCCTAATATAAAAAGTGCCATTGAAAATACTGTGTACTTGATTTACCAAAACAAATTATATTTTTGATTGTCAAATACATGCATAATGGACAATTGGGAATATCTCAATTTCTAAATGTTTTTGTAATGTAACTTGTAATAAAACCTACACTGAAGGTGAAATCCATGTTGTTGTTCTTTACTGAAGGCTCATTATTTCGTATTAGGAGCCGCTTGGACCACTGCTTCAACAGATGGTAGTTTGTGTGTGTGTGTGCGCGTGTGCGCATACAGTATACGTACAGTATGTCATGATGCCCTTGTGTATTTATGTGTGTCATACCAGCATACAGCTGTAAATACATTCCAGCCATACTAGGTATCATCTAAAGACTGGATAATCAACCTACAGCAGGGCTATTCAACTCCGTTCCTGGAGGGTCGCTGCCCTGCATGTTTTAGATGTCTCCCTGCTCCAACACACCTGATTCTAATGACTCGGTTGTAATCAGGCTTCTAACGACCCAGTCATTTGAATCAGGTGTGTTTGGAGCATGGAGACATCTAAAACATGCAGGGCAGCAACCCTCCAGGACCGGAATTGAACAGCCCTGACCTACACTACCTGCCTGTCCTGGTCCCTGTATTGAGCAGCATGAAGGCCATGGCTTATGCATACTGTAAGCCTTCAAACAGTAGTCGAATTGCCTTAGCCTACAGCTGTGTTAACAGTACAATAGGCATGGAGAGAGGGTCAAGAGTCTCTCTCACACACAGTAAAATGTTTCTGTTTCACACACTTTCCTTTGTGGAAGGAAAATTGCTAAATAAACTGCCAATATGAAAGAAAAAAAAACCCATCACATCACACCTTTCTTGCTCCTAGCCCTCTACTTTGCTTGTGTGAAATTGAACTTTTGAAGGGAGCTGCCAGTATCTGAAAGCATACACACACACACCGCTTAGAGTAATGGAAGACCAACGACAAGACGCTACAGCTAAAAGGTATTTACAGCCATTTAATACACACAAACATACATACTTCATATACATCACAATGAATACGTATGTCTGTGTCCAGTCTCTCAGATACTCCTCTTTTGAGCCGCCTGACGTTTTGCCACCGTGTAAGTGCCCGTAGCCCGAGGGAGCGAGTGTTCCACAGCATGGCGAACAGATGGCAAGATCGAGCAGAGCTGGCCACCCCCTAAAAAACAGAGAAAGTGTCTCACACTGAGAGCCAACACAACACAGTACACCGAGTCCCAATGAGACACAGAAGAGGTGTGTGTGTGTGTGGGTCTGTGCACTTGTCAGAACTGTTCATGTGCTCTGGTGTGGCTGATGAAGCAAACTAAATTGTGCTGCGTGCACACGCACACACACACACACACACACACACACACAGAAAGTGGCTGGTCAGAGGTGCTTGGCCTGCCAAGTGTTTGTGTCTAATAGGCTAACCTCACTAAGAGCCTGCAGGCTTGCCAGAGCCTAGCCAAATATGATGGATAGAGATTTCTGACACACAGACACACACACACACACACATTCTGAACCTATTCACTTCTGCCTGACACCCATGCCAAACATTGATCTTTCTTTGTGTGTGTGTGTGTGTGTGTGTGTGTCGTATGTACTGTATGTATATCATCTGTATGATGGCACATTCTGTGTACAGTATAGACGTGTATATTTATAACTGTGTAACATGTAGTTGACTGTGGATATTTATAACTATCTGTGTAACATGTATTTGACAGTGGATTGTTATTGTTCGTGCTCAGAGATATATGTGAGCACCTGCTCTTCAAAATGGATAAACCTGGTAAGAGTGGGAAATTAGAATTGACCAATAATACAGAGGATCAGAAATGTGTTTTGAGCAAAGAGGAGCTTGTCCTAGAATAGCAATGTATGCACATGTGCAGTTATTTGATCATTATAATACTGTACAGTCGATCTCAAGATGAAGAATGGCAGCTGGGATAGGATTAGCTGAAAACAGACAAACTGTACTTACTTAGCAACCCTTGTTTTCACTGATGTACTTCTATTTGTTCTTGTATTCAATTCAAGTCATTGGCCAGTCATTGAACATTTGTTTAAAAAAAATGTATATGTGTGTGTGTGTATACTGTATAATGTGTATGTATGTATATACTGTATGCATCTGTAAATAATGTATAGCTATTAGAGAGGGTTATAGAGGGCTAGTTGCCCAAACTCCTCCAAGCTAGTGATTAAAATCCAACTTTCAGATGGTCTATTCCGATACATACAATGGTAATAGACAGCAGATTATTATACTGCTTCCAATATGATCTCATGAATTCTAATTTCTTCAGCCAGGGCAAATATGTTCATTATTTGCACCTTTATCTGTGCTTACAGTACAGAAGTGTCAGGGACTGTGGTGCAGATCTATATTGGCGATAATACTTTTTTCAGATTTCTGAATGTATTGAACGTGTCTTTCAATAAGTAATTTTACACACAAATATATAGGCTGAGGTGGCTTGACATGTCATAGTGAAAATGTCAGCCTGCCTCTCTAAAGTATCTATCTACTGTGTCCTGCCTAAGTATCTCTTTGGGCGATAATTGTACCACAATGACCGCTTTCATCAGTACAACCATTACAACTGTCAGTTTGATAATAGAGAACCTTAGTTTTACAGAAATAGAAGCCCAATTTTCTAAATGTGTGCAGTAAAATGCTAGTAAATACAAAAAATAGTGATTTGTAAATTATATTTATTCTGTAATAAGCTACATTGTCAACACTACAACCACATATTATATTTACATTGTATTTCGTACGTCGCATACATGAGGCACCTGCACACACATCATCAGAGACCATCAACATCCCCTTTATAACATAAACAACCATATTCATATATAGACAACTGTCGGTAACCGGTTTGTGACCTACAGGTCAAAAACACATTGTGTGTACTTCCACACGGGACATTCCAAAAAGCTTATCATGAAAAGGGCTTAAAGTGGTTTACCCAAACAGCAATCACCAAGGTTCTCTAGGCCATCTCTTGTCATAAACACTTGCAGCTGTCAACTAATTATTAGTAGACGTTGACGTTGACTGGCCACGTTTTCGTATACTGGCTCTGCCCGAC
Source organism: Amblyopsis hoosieri (assembly GCA_027564755.1). Lineage (NCBI taxonomy): Eukaryota > Metazoa > Chordata > Actinopteri > Percopsiformes > Amblyopsidae > Amblyopsis > Amblyopsis hoosieri. The sequence goes on along the minus strand of JAODUE010019745.1, from coordinate 7,695 downwards.
TATTTCTCTCAGCTCTATTTCTTTTCTCTGAGATTGCAGTCTGGAAACCCTGTTTGCATAAGCGTTCGCACATGTCACCCAATCAGCGTGGGTTAGTGAGATGACAGTGAAGTCAAGCGTGTTTCGAAATGGTGGTGGTACAGCTGCATGATGATTCAGCGCTATCCAATAGTTTCAGAATTAACCAGAAGTCAACGCAAAGTAGGAGGTAACAACTGTGGACTTCCCAATGGAGCGTGGCCATATTGACTTTGTGAATATGGTTACACCAGGCTAACGATTTCGGCACAATGCTGAAAACGTGTCAGCCTGGACAAAAACATATTATATTGTGACCCGATTTTTGTCCAGGCTGACACGTTTTCAGCATCGGGCCGAAATCGCGTCAGCCTGGACAAAAATCGGGTCATAATATGTTTGCATTTGTGTAGTCTGAACCTGGCATAAGTCTTTGGCAGTTTTTTGGTCTCTTTTGTGAAGTTTAGCAATTTCCCACATTCTTCTTTTATTTACTGTACTGTAGGTCTTCAAGAACAGAATTGTAAGGGGCATATTTTGCCATATTTTGTTCTTCATAATGTGCCACACTTTCTCAATCAGCAAAAGGTCAGTGTACCAATGGAAAATGCAGGCATGTCCTTGGAAAATACCATATCTGGATGGAATCATATATTATGTTGCTCCAAAATGTAGCTGTATATGTTTGCAGTAATGGTGCCCTCACAGATTGCCATTGAATCGACATACTGCTTTAACATGATAGAGGATCTCTTTTAGACCTGACAATGTTTTATTTCCACAAATGGAAAACCATAATCAATAACCACTGTACCTTAAGCTGCTCATTAGTCCTGTGCTATATGTTCCCATAAATTCCAACACAGAAGACCATGGCCTGCACCAGCCTATATGTTTTTGGCACATACACTTAGGCCAGCATGCCCACATAAATTAAGCATAGCGTTAGTTCAGGCAGGCCACAAACTCACAATTAGATTATGTTAGATAGATCAGCTGAACACTGCTTTACACGCATTGTCCAAATAGTCCAGGGCCCACAGAACTTTAACTAAACACCTATGGTTTTTAAATGGCCGGAACCCTTTTCCGTAGCTTATCCACAGGTGAATTTTTGCCTGAGTTAACTGAAATTGGTGCATACAGTATTTTGGTAAAACAATTAATGTTTATGGGACCTCGGTTCATAGAAGGATATTACGTATTATATTGTGTGTGCATGTATTTTGAGAATTTTAACAGATGTATTGCTGACGTTTGAAATTTGAAATATTATATAAGACAGTTACAGTTCTTATAGCATTCCGTGATGTTTAAGTAATTCACAATGTTTTTGTTTTTTCTGACATATTCCTTTATATTTGTCTCAGAAGACAATATTCCTTTAAATTTACTTATTTACTTCAATTTTGTCTGTAAAAATGCCTTCCTATCAGAGATGCATTAGATGGCTTCTTGAGCAGCCATCTTGAAAAGAAGAGTTGCTGTTCTGTGCTATAATACATGACTCAGAAAATTGGATGCCATTGCTTTTGAAATAAGAACGCATCATCTTCCTGGCTCTAATGTCCTGTACTCTGACTTCCTCTTCTCTTTCATGACAGCATTATGCAGTCCCAGCCTCTCTGACTCACCTGTGGCTAAGATCCAGACAGACAAATTGCTTGTTAAGTGTTTTTGTCTACCCTTTTTCCCTAAAAATGTATTTCAAGCTACAAGCAGAAACATAGCAACACTATCTTTCTGAGATATATCTTCTCCATCTGTTGTATGGCAAAGCTGTTCCCTCAAAGGTAATTTTACATAATTGGGTTGAGTACGCCAATGTATATTGCATATACTGCTTGGTTCTCTCAAAAACTTTCACTTTACAGTTCTGTGATACGCCAGCACTTCTCCACAATTCCCCCACTTTATCTTGCCTGGCCAGACACATCACCCAGTGCCCCTTAAATCTTCTTCTCTCTTCAGTGTCTTGGGTAAATTTGGAGCCAATGTGTTTCAGAGGACCGTGGTTAAAATCACTTTTCCCGTCCCCAACTGTCCCTAACCAATCATTCCCTTCTTTATAATGACCATCCATTTTCCTGACCTTAAAATGAATGGCCAACTGTGAACTGCCCTTTTGGCTTCCATATTTTTTTTGTTGTATAAAACCCATGCCATCACATATTGACCTGTGATGGCATACGACTGTATGTCAGCATGACAAGAAATAAAGATCTGCTACAGCATTCAGTTATTGTGGTTTGTCCATTCAGTTGAGCTGTATTTTTTTTCTATTTTTATGCAATTGCCTTATACTGTATCAGCAACAATAGTGTGCTGTTTCTTAAGAACAACACGTCTGAATTCTTGCTGCTGTTTCAGGCGAGACACATTACCACCAGCCCTCTGATGTCATCGTGTTGACCCTGGCATCTGTATTGTATTCTGTCTTTTGTTTCTGTGCTCTTTGGCCTGTGGTCACTGGGTTAAATGTTGCCATGACAGCATACGGGTATAGTCTGCTGGGGTGGGGTTTAATCACTTGTACAGCCCTTCAAGAACATGCTATCCACAATAGAGGAAATGCATAGCCCCCAGGGATGGGTAAAAGTACCGGAAAATGTATTTTTAAATAAAATACCAAATACCCTAATTGTACATCCATAATTATATCAAAATAGGCTACAAAATGCATGAGCCATGCAATGTATCAAAATAAACTACTGTATTTTTGTATTTTGAAAATAGAGCAGGGGTGCCCAATCCTGGTCCTGGAGAGCTACTGTACTGCCCTGCATGTTTTAGATTTCTCCAACACACCTGATTCTGATGAATGGCTCTGCAGAAGCTATTCATTAGAGTCAGGTGTATTGGAGCAGGAAGACATGCAGGGCAGTAGCTCGCCAGGACCAGGATTCCCTGCAATAGAGCATGAAATCAGTTTACAAACCTTTCTATCGGCCTAGCTTTCATATCAGCAGAACACTGACTCAGTTGATTAAGTGGACAGTGTTTGAGATTTCTCTGCTTAACAAGTCTGATATTTTCAACCAGGTGAAGGTGAGGTAAGAGTTTGTAAGCTAATGTGTTATTTGTCAAATTCAGCAAACACCTCCTCACAGACCACTAGCTGCCTGTTCTTTGTGTGTGCTGAAAATAATGATCTGGTGTTTCTGCACAGCCCTGGCTCTGTAAAGGGAACACAACTAAGGTGCAACACTATCCCAGGCTATGTGTGTCCAATGACTCATAACCTAAACCACGTCCCTACAGCTATCAATATGTCTCTGATTGGAAAGTTCAGCTGCTACTCGGGAACATTCGCAATAATTCCTACGCTTTCCACACTGATTCTTGCGGTGTAAATGTTAAGTTAAACTGAAGCTTGCGAGATCAGGATGGTCTTGTGAGGCTTATCTCGTGGCTGACGTGGCCCTGGTGCGTGTGTGTGTGTGTGTGTGTGTGTGTGTGTGTGTGTGTGCGCGCGTGTGAGAGAGGTGCGTGTGCGTACGTGTGTGTGTGAGCTGCATGCGTGTGTGTGTATGAAATGTGTGCGCGGTGTGTGTGCGATACGTGTGCATCCGTGAGCGTGCGTGTAAGTACACGTGTATAAGATGTGTGTGAGGTGTGTGTGCATCCTGTGTGTGCGTGTGTGTGAGACGTGTGTATGGCGTGTGTGTTTGTGCATTGTGTGTGTACCTACGCATGTGTGTGAGATGTGTGTAAGGCGTGCGTTGTGTGCATGCGTACACATGCGTGTATGAGGTGTGTGTGAGCGTGCGTGCATGAGGTGTGTGCGTGCGTGTATGAGGTTTGTGCATGCGTGTATGAGGTGTGTGCATGTGTGTGTGCGTGCGTGTTTGAGGTGTGTGCGTGCGTGTGCATGTATAAGGTGTGTGTGTGCGTGCGTGTATGAGGTGTGTGTGTTGTGTGCGTGTATGAGGTGCGTGCGTGTGTGCATGAGGTGCGTGCGTGCGTGCATGAGGTGTGTGCGTGTGTACGCATGCGTGTATGAGGTGTGTGTGTGCGTGCGTGCATGAGGTGTGTGTGTGCGTGCGTGCATGAGGTGTGTGCGTGTGTGTGCGTTGCGTGCAGCAGCAGCAGTGTGGTGGGTAAACAGTCTCTACACAGATGGTGCTGCGTGCCTCCACACATGGCAGGTTCATGGCTGGGGGAGCTCGCCTCCTGTCTGACTCTCTGCTTTCTCAATTAGACTCCTTTTGCTGCCTCACGGTTCCCCCTCTCTCTGCTTGTTAGTTTCCTTTCCATTCTTTTTACTACCTTATTGTTATTACCATGCATCGCTTCTTATCCAGACTTTTAATTGTGTAATGTATATTCTTTAATTCTACTTTTATCTGAACCTCATTCACTAACAGCTGTTTTGTACAGACAATACACACAAATAGACAAATATATGTACATTTCTATCACACTTTCTCCCTATCTCTTTGCAGTATTTGTTTACTGTACAGGTATACTGTATAGTTGGCTGTACAGGTATAAATCTGTGGTGGTATTATTTCCTCCGTTGTCATTGCTTTAGAACACGTCTCAAACAGTCCCTTTACAGCAGGACAACCAGGATTTTATCTCTGTTTTCTTGCCGTTTCGGCAGATCCTGTGCAAGTCTCACCCAGCTGCTGGAAAGTTGGAAGAGACTTGAACAACTTTTCAGAGATGTTCCACATGAATTGAGGAATGGGAATTAAATCAAATGAAATGAAAGGCTAGCTTGAATTGCTAAAGCTCCTCTCTGTATCTGGTAAACCCGCATGTTTCTGCCTGGCAGAAAATACAAACCGCTTCTTCTGTTTTTTTGTTTTACTTTTTTCATTTTGGCTTGTTTCTTTTCGTTAGGGTCTGCTTGTTTACTGCAAATCCTACTAACAATATTGAAATGAGATTTGCTGAAAGCGGAATTGTATGCGCCTTTATCTTCAGATGCCTTAAAGTATTTCTACTTGAATCAAGATTGTTTATTTACAATTCCGTCTTGTCTATACAAATTCATTGCATCCCAAATGAAATCTGGCAGTGCTAGGTAAATAAATTCCTGTCCTATCACGCATGTTATTTATGATAGCAGATAATTCTAGCCAGCCAGGCAGAGCAGGCTTTCATTTGGCCTCTCGATGTTCCCAGACATGGCTGGGAAGTGATGTTTTCATTTTATCGATGGTACTTTAGCGCTATAAGACCAGCATTTCAATTTGAAATCTTTGATTGAAGTAAAATTCATAGAGAGAAAAGTAAATGAAGGGATGGTGTTTGAGCTGGGGGAGGAAAAAGTAGGGCAGAACGCTGACCGCCTGCCACGGCCTTATGGGTCGTTTGAAGCAGTGGTTGGTCTTGTTTGGGGACCGATGTGGAAGTTCATCATGGTGAATTATAAACCAATTTAGGCCATTTCAGTACAGGTGTGTTAAACTCTTGGACAGGGAATTTGATTTTCTGCCAAGGGAAGACATCCCTAGCATGAACATGAACCTCACTTATTTGACTTGCAGTACAGTAAAGGCTGGTTTGAGCTAGTATTGTGGAGCTCAACTCAAGTATTTAATTGCAGTTTAATACAATTATAAACAATTCAATACTATTTGCTGTTTGGTAATAAAAACTTTATTCTCAACGTTATATAACACATTCACATTGTCTTATCGGCCAAAGCTTCCATCATCCATCTGTGTGTATAAAAGTAGATATAGCCCATTAGCCAACAACATTTGAAATCATAAATATTTGATCATATACCCGGTCCTCCGATAAACGTTTTACCAAAGAAAGTCATTTGGGAGCGGTTTTGTGGTGCCACTGAGCAGAACATCAGTGTGAGATGCATGTTTGTGTCAGGGACGTCTTATGGGACCTGTTCAGCACTTGACCTGTCACCCCATGGTTCAGCAGCACAGCAATACTGTATCTTCCACAACTTCAGTCAGAACATAAAAGTTGTACTACACATAGTACATGTGGGAAACACTGGCTGCATGGACGTTATTTGTTTACCTACAGTATTGCCTTCTTTCTGTCTCCTGTGCCTGTGTTTGTTTACATTGACTCTACAGGTTTCTTGAATTTAGACTCCAGTCATCACATATTCTGTTTACACTTTACATTTCATTTTAATATATTGTGACAACGATGTCAGACAGTAGTAAACAGAAGAAATGAAGTGAGCCCGGGCCATCTTTAGTTATATCTTTTATAGCTCTTCGGCTTTATTAGATAGTATTCAGAGGAGGGAGCACAAGGTTAAGCAGAAAAGCTGGGAGCTCTGGCCATGTGGCCTGGCCTGTCACTATAAATCGCTTGTTCAACCCTGCCTCGTTCCTTTGCAACAAAGCTTATTGTAGATGACACCAAAGAAATTTTTTTTTGAAGATATCCCCAACTGGAAATGCATTTTACAATATTTATTCATTTCACCAGCATATTCTGTACAGAAAAACATTAAGTTTAATCATTGCAGACGGTCCTTGGGGTTGCTTGATTCTTTTATGAACCATCACATGTATCACAACATATAGTTTGTGTGTGTGTTGTAGTTCAGTGTCCACGGTGGACACATTTAATTGCAGATTATTGTTTACAAGCTTTCCTTCCCTGTAGACTGAAATCTCTGGACTGTTTCTGTACTGTTTTATTGAAAACCAGGGAATCGTGAACCTGCCATCTGTCTTACGCTTTACTGAGTGAGTCTGTGACAGACTGCTTGTTTCATGAAAACAGACTGCTACAACACGTCCATGATGTGTTTAATCAGCGACAGCACATTAGGTCTTCTCTCTGCACATCTGTTGGATCAGGGAATGAGTCAAGATAGATCATGGTCCCTCATCTGCTGACCCAACCAGCGTTATGCATATTTCAACACAAACCTCGGGTCCCAAAATTAGTACACATCAATTCTTTTATCTCAGAGAGAGAGAGAGAGAGGGGGGGGGGGACATTGAGAACCCATTTAATTCTTGAGATCTTTCTAATCCTTGTGACTGCTATCCCTTCAACCTCTACGCACACAGACACACACACACACACACACACACACACACACAGTAAAGTGAGCCCCAATTCTGTTCTGAGCGTAGCATCCCCCACCTCCACATTATTACACAGCAGCTAATCCGGTTTCCCAAATCCCAGCACCTTGGACTCCACAGAGAAAATCCTATTGGCGCAGCACATTTCCCGCCATGCTCCAGCATACAGGAATCCTCTCTCCACCAGACTGCCTTTGTCTTTTCACTGCCCTCCGCACGACATTCCAAAATATATTTAAATAAATGAAATTCCCTGCACAACTTGCCCAGCTCTCCCAGTTCGCCGATCCATAATCGACAGTATCTTAGTTTATTGTGTTTTTGTCTCGTTCCAAATGTGTTAAACAGCAACAGCACAAGGATAAAGGCACCAGTGGCCATTTCTGTCTGCCTTTGTCTGGTATGTCGGTTTGTGGCGTTGCTATGAGCAACTTTGCTTATTTATTTCTCTGTTTGTTTATTTAAGAGTTCATGGTTAAAGTAGCTATATAAGATTGTGTCTGCCACTACATGCAGCACTAAGAACCAGCATAGAGGGAGTGTGATGTCATTCTCTGCTCACAATGCAATTCATCCATCCATCCATCTTCTCCCGCTTATCCGGAGTCGGGTCGCGGGGGCAGCAGCTTCAGCAAGGGACCCCAAA
>JAODUE010019706.1:0-24288 GCA_027564755.1 Amblyopsis hoosieri | reverse complement strand
TATATATATATATATGTATGTATGTATGTATGTATATACCAAAACCCTGATTTTGTAATTACAACATGCAGACATCAGATAAACTATATAATGACATGCATTATGGATTTATTTTGAATATTACAATGTGTGCACTCAGTGTGTGCAAGCCGCTCTGATCACATGATCGTTTGTGACAGGGGTTACAAGGGGTCAAGTGGGGTCACAAGTAGAATCCTGACATTCTGCCAGTCTAATCATCTATTTATTTATTTAACCCTGTTTTTATCCATTCTGACTAAATAAAGGCAGATAAAGTAAGTGGCCTCAAATGATAGCAAGAGAATGTTTAAATTATTATTGTAATAATAATGTATGTTGGTGGGTTGAAATATATAATAATTAATATATTTTTAATTCCATTATAACATAATAGCATCATACAATGTCTATTAAATAAAACATTACATTTTGTGTATTTTGTTTTCTTGTATATAAATATTGTGTATATTTGCTTATATTAAGCAAATATTAGGAAAGCTTGACAATAAGGCATTAGTATTGTACTTGTTTGTTTAAAAAAAAACGATTTATATACATTTATACAATAAACGGGACAAGAAGTTTGTCCGTGTCAGCCAGTTACAATCTGTGATTTTGGTTATGTTCTACTGATGTGTGGCTCGCTGCTGCCCTCTTTTGGCGAAGTAGTAGCCCCGAACAGACGAACTACTTCACAGTAGGGTGCATATACCTACCTTGGCCGCAGGGCGGCGATAGATAACAGACACCGCGTTAGGGCAGTCTTTTCTTGTTGTGTTATAAGCACTCCCCTTCATGTTAAGTTCTTACCCTCCTGCGAAGATGAACAAATCACTCTGTCAACGTCTAATAATATAACATGACGAAAAGCTTACTTGTCTTTTTAGATCAGCACTTTAAAAATATTGAAATATCCTCTCACTCATGTAAGAATGTATTATAACAGTAGATTAGGCCTCCTGAGTTTACTTAAACAAAGTAGGTATACCCTATATATTAGACAATATACTAGGTCTACTGCACATATCTGTACGTTATGCGAAGATGACCGTTCTTCTTCTCCGTGGGCTGTTGAATATTTTATTCAGAAGGGTTGAATTACATAGCTGCGGGAAAGAAGATGGCTGCTAATTTTAGGTGGGATTCAGACCGCCAAGCCTCCAACATGGGGTCACAGTCGGGCTGGCAATTAGGTGTCTTTGTTGAAATAAGACCCGAGAGGGCATTCTTTCTTCTAGCCTAGATGAGTGGAGCTGTGATGAGCTGTCAAGGAGCAGGTAACTGTGACCAATATCTCAATGACATACATGCGTTACATTCTTTTTTAGTTTTATTTTAACGTTATTATTAAGAATAATCTTTATTTTAATTTTTGCAACTGATCCGTACTGAACATCCTGTTACATACATACAAGATAGCTGTTATTCAGAATACACATTTAGGACACAAAATAAAAAAAGACACAATAAACTAAGCACTATATAGGCTACAGTATACAGTAGCCTTTAGTAGAACTCATAGTTAACAGCATGTAGTTTGCATCCCACAAACTAGCAATATTTATCTGATTAATTATAGCTGTGCTCAGAGTTCAGGTGGGGTAGGCCACGCCCCCTTTGGAGTTAGCCCATCCCCTTTCCTCACCTGCATAAAACCACACCTGTGCTATGAGGAGCAGAGCTGTAGTAACTACTCTGGGTCCAACTCACCCTAAGATAATTCAATAAAGGTAAGTCGTTTAATTGTATTAGTTTGTTCTTGTTTTTTATTCTTGATCTAAATTCATATTTAGATAAGGATTATATCTTCAATTTTTATTCCTTAATTAAAATTAAATAATTTGTTGTTGTTTAATTTAAATGTAATTTTACTATCAATATTAATTCTGATTTTGAAATAATACAATTATTTACAACAGATAAAACAGTAAATAACAATTACACTGCTTCTCAATGGGAGAGGTGCATGGACTGGGTCATAATTGTATCCATTCAAACAGGTCAGTAGTGACTGATATGACGGTGAAAAATGAAATGAGAGTGTTTTTCCTGCCGCAACAATATGCCCCCTTGTGTCATTGGAATTTTATCGGAATACTTTTCTGATAATTTTACCGAGCTCCGTGTCACTCATCAGAACAAGGACTGTGTGTCTCCTGCTTGGTCCTTTGTAGTTTTGTGGGAATCAAGTTGGCAGGATCGGGTAACACAGGGACAGAGAGGTTCACTTGACTTGCTAATCCACCCACCTGCCCCCCCACATACTCTCGTACGCGCGCACACACGCGCACACACACACACACACACACACACACACACACACACACACACAGAGAGAGACTGACACACAAAGGTGATCTCTTTTCTGTAATGCCATTAAAAAAACGCAAATATAATAAATGTTCCTAGTTGTAATTATAACAGAAACTTGTATTGTTTCATCATTATTGACATTAGCAACATTACACATTTTATTTTTGAGTCCCCTCACAGAATTAATAATTTGTTTGTGTCAGGTGCAATCGGTAATTGGCTATAGAAGTCTATAGCTTCTCATAAACATATCTCTAACATGTCTGCAAAGCTAATCTCTGTCTCTTCTGGTAGTAGTGTATTCAAGATACAAGTTACTCCAGTTTGTTGTAGTAGAATTGAACTGAAGGTTTTCAATTTCAAGTTTTCAATTCAAATATAAATGCATCTCAGATTACGCACTGTAACTATTTACTTCAGCAAACTGAAACTTGAGAATACAGACTACCAGAACAGCTGGCATTCAGAGTTGTAGACACATAGAAGTATGTACAACACATACGATGGAAGTATGGCAGATCAAATGAGCGGTTCCGGTTCATGGGTTATTTTATGTCTTAGGTTATTGATTAACGTATAAGGAAGCTAATGAGCTATATGGTCTTCATTATCACTTTATGCAAAATGAAAATAATAATGAAAAATAACGTGTCATTCCTATTTTATGAAAGCAGTAACAAGAGCCTTCACTTCACTGCATCTGTAAAAATGTTTCTATTGTTTGAATTGTTGAGCGACACGAATGAGATAATACTTCTCTTCTTCAAAAATATAATGCATTTCATTAACATAGTAACAAGGGTGTTCTCAGTTCTCATGACAGTGAAGGGCCTGTGTTTGAGTGCTGGGGCCATTTACATTTTGATTGTACGCTGGCTGGAAATTGAGCAGAGCTCAAGATAGCTCGGCCGTAGAGCCTGAGGCCACAAAATCATTTATTCACGTTTCTAACTTGGAAGATGGATAGTTTGAATAGCCACTACGTGGTGGCATGCTTGTTGAAAGGCTCAGCGATAGGATGTTTGCTGTTTTACTCTTGAGTAAAATGTTAGCTCTTGTGTGCTGCCATTAGAGCTGGGCCTTTTACTAGAACAGAATACGCTTGTTTTAAAGGCCACAGGACAATATGGGTCATCATCATTTGAGAAGAACCCTTTCTATGAACTCATGCATTTGCTCATGCCATCTGTAATTTAAACATCTCCAAATGGTCAACCTCTCTCAACAGCCACTGATGTCAGCAACCTCCTATCACTCTTTATTATGCATTTGTTAAACTTGCCTTTAAAGGCTCAACTGTATAGGGACTGCAATATGACACATATATACATATGACAAAATATACAGTATATGGCCTTTTCCAGTATAGTGCTGGAAATGTAAAACAGACAGAAATATTTACACAAAGACATTAAAGACATAATTTGTAAAGCTGCTTGCTTGCTTGTATAGCTATTCAAGCCAACCCAAAGCCAACTGACATTTTATTATCCCATTAGTTTAGTTGCAGTCAGGTAGAAAGACCCATTAAATACTTCATAAATATGAAACGTGAAATACAAATGCAGTTGCAGCCAGGTATAAAAGCTGAAAATCTTTCATAAATACAAAAGACAACAGACATAACAAGCCCAAGCTCACTACGTACGAAGTCAAGGGATAAACAAGTTGCTGAATGCAGAAGTGCCTAATGTAATCATTTATGCAAATTCAGCCTACTAAGTGGCATACAAACAAAATAGACAATGAATGTTTTGGGCCTGAGTTGGCACTATATTCAGTATCTTCTGCCTGAAGGTAGAAGCACACACTACCCCTGCAGTGGGGAGTCAGTACTAGCCTGGCCCTGCCCGACTATTGCTCCCAGCTCAGAATTCACTGAGATTATATTTCGGAAACCCTGTTCCCGTTAGCGCGTTAGCGTTAGCACTGCCGCCCTGCTGGCGGACCAATCAGGACGGGTTGGTGAGATGACGTTGAAGTCAAGCGTGCGTTTCTACGTGGCGGTAGAGCTAGATGAATCGATACAAACCGTTGTAGCAACGCCACTCAAAAGATGCTCCACCCCGTCACACACTAACACCACTATTATTAACTCCATCTCCTTCCCCATGCTGTCTTCACTTCCCAGACAACCGTCATGGCGTCCAGCATGTCTATGAGGAACTTCTCTCTGGGGCGCCAGCCCTCCTTCTCCAGCCTCTCTCTGAGGGACAGCAGCCGTGCACGCTCACGCGCGTCCGTCTCATTCGCCGCCGCCAGCCCGCTGAGCCGCTCGGTCTCCGTCAGCCATGACCTCAACGGGCCGATGACTCTCCAGCTCAACGGACGCCACGGCAACAGCGCCAATGAGAAGGAAGCCATGCAGAGCCTCAACAGCCGCCTGGCCAATTACCTGGACAAGGTGGGTCACGTGACCTTTCCCCAAACTCGTAGAGTTCCTCAAAGAGGCTTTGTGAGGACCTTGAAAGTGACCCTAACTCAGACAAGCAGTACTGTAGATACTGCAGAAGCTACAGGGAGAGATTAGACAGAAGTTGCACTGCAAATGACGCCCTATCAAATATGACAGTCAGGGAAATTCACTTAAGTCACTAGGTAAGACATTAATATTAGAAACAAGTCCAACTAGATTTTAAATCTAAAAACAACATTATCACACTAAGTTACATGTTAGTTTTTGCAGGTCAGACAGAATTTTAAACATTCAGTGAAATATGACCCACCATTTCTAATATTCATCTTCCCAATATCCAGGTCTTTTTGCTCGTGTTCAGGGCGACCTTTAGAAAGCTGAGGGGGCGTGTCTGTGTAGATGTCTAATGCATGTGTTGTGTTGCTCTGACCCGTCCAGGTCCGTTCTCTGGAACGCTCCAATGCCGACCTGGAAATGAAGATCAAGCAGATAATGATCGATCGCATTCCCAAAGGTCACGACCTTGACTCCATGATGGCCCAGGCTCATGCTGTTGAACAAGAGGTAAGCAAGCGCACGTGTGCACACACACACACACACACACACACACACATAAATACATATGCACACCTACAGTTTAAATAATGTATTAATGCACAAGGTTGTAGTGACATTGGATTTCCATAGACAAAACATTCATGCAAATGAGCACATAACAGGAGATGGATTAGTCAGTACGCCAGTGAACTTCCTCTTCAGATTAACATTAACAAGTAATATAGAAGCTCAGTTTAAAATTACTTTTTCTATTTAATTCAAACAAGAAATAGTTGCACTTTATCAAGACAGAATGTGATTCCTCATGACATCATTCACATTCCTGGGAGATCCGCGCGCGCGTGTGTGTGTGTGTGTGTGTGTGTGTGTGTGTGTGCGTTGATAATGATGTGATGCCATGTTTGGATCAGCTGAGGAGGAGGACCTTGGAGAACGCTCGTCTGATGTTGGAGATCGACAACGCCAAGCTGGCAGCGGATGACTTCAGGATAAAGTATGAGGATAATGATTATATTAACAACCATGATTATTAATATTGTTAGTCATATTCTATTGTCTCTCAAATTGTCTCTAAAGGTTTCTAAAGCTAACTGTTACCTATTATATAACATTTATTTTCAGTTAAAGTAATTCATTTTCTGTTTTTGTAACCTCTGGCCTTATTCTATTTATGTATTATTAATGAAATAAATTTCAATAATAAATACAAGTTTTATTAAGTGAAGAAAAATGTGCGCAAAGCCTAGTTCAAAATGATAAATCCCCAGCCCGTAAAACACAGTGTTTGTTACCTTTATTGACAATATGGGGGTATTAACTCACAATGAGCTTACAGCAGTTTTCCCCAACCCTGTTCCTGGAGTACATCTGCCCTGCATGTTGCAGATGTCTCCAACACACCCGACCCATTCATTAGAGACAGTAGCGTTGGAGCAGGAAGACATGTAAATCATCTAAAACATGCAGGGTAGCGGCCACAGACTTAGTAATAGATAGATGCAGCCAGGGAAAGAAATGTCTGTTTTAATTGTATGCATGTTTTGTGTAACATGTAGCATTTACACTGAAATATTGTGCTCGCTAATACGCCGGCTGTTGCCTCTGCACGAGAAAAGCACAAGCAACACCAACTATGTAGCATGGTTATTACTTCATGACAAATAATCGTCCAAACTGGCTTCATTTACATTGTTAGAAAGGATATATGTACTGTACATAAGCACTGAGAGAATAATATGAAGCACCATGGCACCTGACATGGTGCAGTAAAACCGATAAAGAATTTATGAACGGGTGGTACTGCAGTTCTGGCTGCAGTACCACCCGTCGCCACACGTCACGGCCGCTTCAAGCCTAGGGTCATACCCTGACATGGTCCCCCCCCTCCCTCCCTTCAACCCCCCAGGTGGGAGACGGAGCTGGTCATGTGCCAGTCTGTGGAGAGGGACTGCATGGCGCTGAAGAAGGCCAAGACGGACCACGAGCAGCTGATCACCACGCTGAGGGGCGACCTGGACAGCCTGAAGGAGGAGCACTACTTCCTCAGGAAGAACCACGACGAGGTGCGGCTACAGCTCCCCCTTGTGTTCCTCGGGGGGCGCTCCAGTGCAACCAGGGCCATGTAAAGAGAGAGTCGCGGCATCTCAACCTCGCTCCAAAGGACCGTTTTTCCACAGCAACGGAGCCTCAAAAGAGTTCCCGGAAGTTAGCCTAAATACTAAACATACACTATAAATTATATTTTAAATGTAAATCAGTGTATTTATTGACTACTAATTACCAAAAAATGTAGTTATATATCTGTGTATATACAGTATATATATTCAAATTTCCCATCAAGCACTTCCTGGAACTAATTTGCAATAGGTTTAGCCTCTCCATGAACCATGAACCATGTTACCGTTGACAATTTAGAACTTCCGTTGGCGTAACTCTGTTCTTTCCATGGCTCTGAGTACAACACACGCGCACGCACGCACAGGCACACACACATGCAAACACACACACACACACACACACACACACCCGCGCGCTAGCGAGCACAAACACTCACACACTCATAGACAGCTCTTACACTGTGTGAGAATCCAGCCTCTGTGATAGCAAACAGCAGGTTGTTTGTTACCGCGGTGACCCAGTTTAGAGTTTGTGTAAGGAAGTTTCTCTTTTAGGGGCTCTGCTGTTGACATGGCAACTACAACTACAACAAAAAGAGGCTGGTGGATTTGGTTACTTAGACCTCCCTGGTCAAGTGTGTGTGTGTATGTGCGTGCGTTGATAGGGTGTGTGAATGTGTGTGTGTGTTGATGGTGTGTGTGTGTGTGTGTTGATAGGGTGTGTGCGTTGATAGGGTGTGTGAATGTGTGTGTGTGTGTTGATGGTGTGTGTGTGTGTGTTGATAGGGTGTGTGAATGTGTGTGTGTGTGTGTTGATGGTGTGTGTGTGCGTGTGTGTGTGTGTGCGATGACAGGGTAACTGATACACCATAAAGTATTTATAGAGAATAGCTCAATAATGGAGCCGCTACCAGATGATCTCTAGTGAGGCAGAACACACACACACACACACAGCACCCCATATGCTGCCTGTGACACACACGCACACACACACACACACGCACGCACACACACCTTCTTCTTCTAACTGCTCCCGGTGGTTGGCCGCGCCTTGCATGGCAGCAATTGCCATCGGTGTACGAATGTGTGTGTGAATGGTTGAATGTGAGGCAAAAAATACTGTAAAACATTTTGAGTGGCCGGAAGGTTAGAAAAGCGCTATATAAATGCAGTCCATTTACCATTTCTTATATCTAGTTCTATGGCACACACACACACACACACACACACACACACACACACACGCACACGCACCCACACACACACACAGGCTGTACCAACCCATGTGTGTGGACCGCTGTGTGTCCAGGAGCTGGAGCAGATGAGGTCCCGCATCGCCCGGGACGAGGTGAACGTGGAGGTGGACTCCGCCCAGGGGCCCGAGTTGGGCACAGTGCTGTCGGGCCTGCGCACGCAGTACGAGGCCATCGTCAAGACGAACAAGGAGCAGGCGGAGCAGTGGTACAACAAGAAGGTCTGAAGCATCTCCGCTCCATGATTTATGTCACTAACACGTTACCAGCTAAATGTACTAGCAGCAGTACCATTCAGTCACGACCGCTATCGTCAAAATAAGTATTATTTGCATTAAAGTGTACCTGCACCCCAGCTCTGAGCCTGACTCCACCTCTAAAGTGTACCTGGCCTGAAGTATTCACAGATGCTAAATGTGTGTGTGTGTGTGTGTGCGCACTGCCCAGCTGGAGAACGTTCAGAACGAGGTGAAGGAGAACAACGAGGCTCTGAGGGGCGCTCAGAACGAGCTGACGGAGAGACAGCGCTTCCTGCAGAACCTGGAGGGGGAGCTAGAGAGCCTGCACAAACAGGTGACCTCACGACCCACCCGAACGCACCACTCCTAATGATAAAGTTCACAAAGTGCTTTGACACTCTGGAACAGAACAACTCAGCAATCAGCCATATCAAATGCTAATACACGCTGTAGTCTCTCTTCTGGGACACAGCGCTGGCTAACTGCGTCAAGACCCGCCTACTTCACAGGAGAGGTGTTTTGATTGACATGCACGACGACCAACTACGTAACTCAATGACCAAGTCGGACGTTGAACTTACACAGTGGAGTTTGTTGTGAAACTTAACGACACGACTCTGGCTGTATACGGGTGTTGTAAATCTGTTAAATAAGTAGGCTACTATAACTGCTTAAAATAAATGGAAAAACTGACATGCACAAATGAATGGTGGGATGGGGTTGAGACTAGTGTATCTGATGTTCAGCAGTCTCTTATGTCACTTAGTGCTAATGAAGGGAAGAGGCTGAGGCTAAAACACGCTCTAACGTACTGCTACCACACTTGAGACACAAGGTAAATAGTTCACACAATTGAAACAGTCAGTTATTGTGTATATACATTTATACTGATGACGAAAGAGCAAAGCTCACATAATTGCTGGACACATTTTTAATAGGTGTTTCATTTTTGTAATTTGTTTCTGAACCTATGCCGATCCTAATTACCGGTCACATCCTTGATTTGGAAACTGCTTGTTATGTCTTCTCCATTATAATCCTTTTCTCCTCCCAGATGTGTTTCCACATGCAGGCGTGGCTCCTGTGTGATACAGAACAGTGTCTAAAGCCCCTGCTGTTTACGTTTCTATTGGGATTAGCTAATGGATTGTATCACTAAAGTACCAATACAGAAGGAGGCCACAATATTTATATTGTACATACAGTATATATACCTGTATATACTGTACAGCAATATCATATAATATGTAAAGATGGACAGTATAATATTCAAAATATTAACTTTTCCTACACTTTCTCTGTTTTTTACAGTTAATAATTATTACTTAAGGTAATGCTGTTATTTTGAGGTAATAAACAATATTATTTAGTTTTTACTCTGTATTAAATTAGTTATTACTTAAGGTAAGTTATCACTTTAGTTATTACTTAAGGTAATAACTAAAGTAAAACAGTTATATCTCTAATTAACAGCGATGGTCAACAGAGCCACCTTGTGACCCCTGACCTGCCCCCACAGATGGCAGCGCTGGAGGGGAACCTGGCTGAGACCAGCCAGAAGTACTCCTCAGAGATGGAGTGTCTGCAGTCCACCCTGAACCAGCTGGAGGAGAACCTGTCGCAGCTCCGGCTGGACATGCAGCGCAACAAGACCGACTATGAGCAGCTGCTCCGCATCAAGCAGAACCTGGAGATGGAGATCGCCACCTACAGGCGCCTGCTGGAGGGCGAGGAAACGTGAGTTACCGTCAGACTACATCTGGATGTATCACGTTCCTCGGTCAAGGGCCCAAACCGAACGATGCTTTACAGCTCGCTAGATAGAGTACGGTACTTTACTAGACTTTTTCTGTATTTTTACAGCTCGCTAGAGTACTTTACTAGATGTTTTATGTATTTTTAGGCTAATATAAAGACAGCAGGTTAATAATTTCATGGCATTAAACAGCCAGTGTTGATAGGATTTGATTACAGGATTTGAAACTACAAATGTATGTTGATACTAATAGTTTTTTTTTTTTTTTTACTCAGTGTCAAAGAACTTCCCCCTCCACCAAAAAGTAAGTATTGCTTTAAGAGATTGATTTACCTTACCTTATCTTACCTATAACCCAACCTAGCCTAACCTAGGCTAACTTAAAACTTATATACTGTATATACACAGTAATGGTATGTTCTCCATGAACGTAATGTGGGAGCATTATGCAAAATTAAGACAGCTTCACAAGCTGGATACATAATAATATATTATCTGAAGACAGTAATACTGGTCTTACAGAATACAGAAGCTTATCACCCTGTCATCAAAACAGGCCAGTGTTGTGACAGAGACTGAAGATCAAACTGAACACTGATATGCCGAACAAACGGTTCTGTCATCTCTTGCATATAAACAGCATGTCTTCTAAAGCTTAAGAGGAATTATTTATGGTAGTGTGCCAATGGTGCCATTATCTAGTGCAAAACAACACAGACGATAGAAAGTGTAATGAGCCATAACTAATGATAGTTTCTCAAAAAGCAACCACCTGGAACAGCTCAGCTTCTACTAACAACTAAATGGGGTTGTGAAAAGAAAAAGAAAACAATTTTTTTTTTTTTTATCTCAAGGTGTAACTGTCTAGGTACAAGTATATTGCAACTGACTCACTCCTTAACAATGTTATTTCAAAATTGCCCAATGTTGTTCCCTAGAAATGTGTTGTACAGTCAACATGTACAATATTTTGTTAAACGTTTTTACTTCTATATTTTTAGATTTCCACGTCCAATCTCAATTCTTGTCTCTATCTCATTTCATATTTATGTAATTTAATGTCCTCTCATCTGTGCTGTCATATCGCCTGTCTCTCCAGAAGAGCCAGATGTTCGCACCAGGAAGATTGTGAAGGTGGTGACTCAAACCATGATTAACGGGAAGGTGGTGGACGAGTCCAGCGAGGTTGAGCAGATAGAGGAGACCAAGAAATAGACAGAAAGCTCGACATGAAGATTAGACACAAAGACAGCAAATGAGATGAGAAAAATGGATTGAAAAGAATTTCGTAAATAAAGATTAGGAACAAATTTACATGCAGAGAAGACACAGAAATATTTACAAACAAATATTTTCTTTCGTGATTATTTTAACAAAATCAGTTTGAAAACTCCCTACAGTATATCATGTATTTCTTATAGATGTAAGCTACTTGTTTCACTGCAGCATGATTTCATGGTAAATAGATAGATGTGTTATTATGTAGTGTATGTAGTTTCCTCTATTTTAGCTACAAATACATTTCCTTTTCAAAGAGAGTTTTATCTCTAAATGCTTTGCAAAGTAGTTTTAACACTGCAAAAAATGCCCTATCAAATATAAGAGTAAAAATATTAGTTATGAGCTGACTAATGCTTAAAACAAGCAAAACTGGATGCCAGTGCAGTGAGTGAGATTCACTTGATAAGATTTCTTAACGTTAATGCACATTTACTTAAATTAAATCACTAGATAAGCATTTATATTAGAAACAAGCACAACTAGATTTTAAATCTATAAACAAGATTATCACACTAAGTTAGATGTAGTTTTTGCAGTGATATCATTGACTTCTAATGACATCATTTATGTTTCTAAATTCTTTGACAATTCTGAATAAAGCATTACTTCCTCTATACTGTATGGTTATTATCTAGCTCAATATACTATATGGCAGTTAGGGGATTTAAATTAGTCCTAGTTAAGAAATAGGACACCTTTTTTGTTTGTTTATTGTTGATGACATTGACAAGGCCAAAGCGCACACACACACACACACACACACACACATTTAAGGGCAATAAAATAACAAATATATGTAAATAAAATGACAAATATATGTAAATGTTAAAAGGAGAATACTGACCTTGGAATTACATGACCTATAAGAATTCTCTGACCTGACTTTGAGAGTCGTATTCTATTATAAATTGGGGTTGGCGAAAAGAGCTTCTTGTTTAATTTGATGTATTATGAAACAGCAAAGGTTTATGCTAAAGTCCTCAGTATTAAGTCAGTATAAGTAAAAGAGCTGATTGAAGGCAATTTACAATTAAAAAATGTTCTAAACATCTGTTGTATTTGTTCCAATATTGTATGCCCTCTTTCTCTTCATTTCATAAAATAGGATATAGGCTCCAAAAAAAACATACATTAATTACAATATCAACAGTAAGATGTAGCATTTAGTAATGTTTTTTTCTTCATATTTTCTTTCATTCTTCATATTTGTACAAGGCAGTTAACACTGTTATTTTTATGATATCCCCAAGAAACAAACATTTTGTATTTATCCTCTATCAAAACGAAGCTTTGTTCATAATACACTTTGACCTGGGCTGACTACGCTGTTTTACTAAGCTTTAAGTACAGGATATAAATGTTGTGTAACGTAAATTGGACATGGTAGTTTTTCTTCAGATGTCCTTTGCTGAGTCTAGCAGTACATTTGTCCTACTTATCAAAAGTAATAGTGAAAATCTGTGTCTTAAAATACAGTATGCTGTCAATTGCCCACCCATACAGATTATACACACATACAGTACATACAGTCCATGAAATCACGGGTGCTTGCACTTGAGCTCACTCTGTGAGTCATGATATGTTGTATTTGTGTAGACACATACCTGTGGTACAGTAGCTGTGTCACTGACACACACCCAGTGTCTGTGATGGAGGTGTGAGAAGGAGGCAGGGAGATTATGGGCTTAACAGGTGTAGAAATGTCTCAAACGGTGGTAGGCTGCACCACAAATAACTTTGTCACAAGATGTGTTGATGTTGTTTACATCCCATCAACATGTATAAATCCATTAAGACAATACAACATAATATCATAATTCTTGAAAAGCTGAACACATTATTTTCAAACCTTCCCATCTGATATACAGTAGCATTCCTGTAATTGTCCCCGAATGTTACGTCACCTGGCACGTGGGTGAAGTATTTCACGTCGAACTGCAGCGGTTGATCAACCAGAGGGTACACAAAGTCTGGGAACAACAGTGATTATCTTCTGCTGCCTCGCTACCATGCCTCCCCACCTATTTAGAGGCTAATGATATGTTGCGCATTAATGCCAACACAAACACACACCCCTTTAAAAAACCATTGTGGGCCACACGCAACACACATACAACAACACATACATACACTGACATGCACCACCTGCCGGACCAGCTATGAGAGAAAAATAACAGATGTATGGAGTACAAAACACACAGATGTGTGATGTCACAAGTGTGATGTCATTCTGTGCTCAGGACAGAATTATTCCACTATATCAATACACTATAACTTTACTGTTTGCTGTTATATTTATGTTTGAAATATTGCATAGGACCTTGAACTTACGGTCTAGAGAAAGAGTGGAACCTTAATATAAAGATACATTCAACAAAACAATTGTTAATTTACAACAAACAACCAAAATCCAAGTCACAGTTGCTTTGGGTTAGTTTGGCCAATTAAATTTATAAAACATAATAAACTATACTAAAATGAACCATTCATAAAGACAGTGTCAGTTTTCCTTTCTTATAGACATTTATTTTGAGGATCATGGCTTAAAAAACACAAATTATTATTATAATAACATACAGTAAAACTATAACAATAATAAGAACCTTATTAATGCCAGTGCTATTAGGCAAAACTGTGAATAATGGAAACCATATTATGTTGAAAATATCTTACGCATCCTTTAGATTTTTCTTGTTTTTAAATGACAGTTAGATGGTCTCATTTTCAGCTTTGTGGTCCTCTCAGATCTACAGTAAGCTAGTTCTCAGATAAAATAAAATAAAAAATAAAATAATATACTGTATATACCTTTATTTTGTCGCTCTAGAGTTCAGAATGGAAGAAACAACACAAGGTCATTGTCGCAGTGAAACGCACAATTCTAATTAAGGGTGTCGCCATATTGGCAAAGTGGATCTTTTGCCACATGCGCAGTACAGACATAAGATTACGTTGCAACCCCCGACACTGGAGTTCCCGACCTCAAGCCTCGTGCATGTGCTCGAGGCTTCAGGTCATAAAATAACAGTAATTTTCCTTTTGTTTTGGACTGTACTGTTATATTTGTAGGCGTGTTTTAATATTTAGCATTTACACTAAAAGTAGGATCGATACACCGCTTGTTGCTCATGCAAGAGAAATGCACGCGCAGCAGCAGGCATGAGCGTTGGACAATGTCGCATGATAATTACGTCATGACGAACGTCATGACAAATCGTCCAAACTGGCTTTATTGACATTGTTAAAAAATATATATATACATAAGCACCGAAAGAATATTATTAAGCACCATATGAACCAAGTGCAGCACCTGAACAAAATGTAGCCGAGCTGCTTACGTTTCCATGGTACATGCGGTCATACCAGGACAAGCCCAGCAAGTGTTTGCAATCGTTGGCACGTGCATTTGAGTACATTTCTTTATTTGTATTTTCTTTCCCCATAGAAAATGATCTGTCTTACAAGTACAGCAAGTGCTTGTAAGCTAATTTCTGTGAATATTCATACTCGCTAGAGTAAAGCCTGTTCTGTGTGCATGCTGAAAAAATAATCTGGTGTTTCTACACAAGACATTGGCAATATGTGTCCTATGTATGGGACAGAACATCTGAGGGAGCACTCTATGGCATTGTAGGGAGAGGTGTCTTTTAAAAGATCTCGTTGAAATCAACAAGCTTTCTCCAGAATGATTGACTCCACTTGTATCTTATTCAGGTGAAATGCAACATTTATTCAACTTCCATAACTTGCATGTGTGACTAAAGCACGTGAAGACTAAATAGTGAGATTTGGAAGCTACAGTCGAGCGCTTCACACACGTTAATGTGATTTGTTGCTTGAGCCACTTCACTCCTATTATCAGTTTAACACAAGGCCACACCAGCGTCCCAAGTTGTTTAAAAAAACACTTTTATTTCCCACATTCACTAAAAGCAACATCACAACGGTGTTCCACAGAGAGAAACAATGGGATGGGTAGATGGACGACTTAGCAGTGGAAGAGGGTGGTGACGTGGAGAAGCAGGAAACAGGAAAAGGAAACCCTGCTACACCTCCTCCTCCCCATCCCAGCCCCAAACCCTCATCTCTCTAATGTGAGCACACTCCCATACTCACCCACTCGCTCACTCAATCACTCACTCCACAAGCCACCTGGACATCAGCTATCAGGCTTTCTCAGATTTTAGCAACCACCCCTTCCCACCTCCCCTCCCAACATCAACCCTTTCCCAACCCTAATCCTGGCCTACCCCTGCCCTGAATGCTGTAGATGTATCCCTGCTCCAACACACCTGATGCTAATGAACGGGTCGTTAAAAGTACAGGCTTATACTTGTGCCAAAAATATGTCTATGTCTGCACGTGACAAAACATTGGTCTGTCAGTTGAACTTTGAACTGTGCTTTGCTTGTGACAAAATGATTTTGACAATGTTGACTGAAATTAAAACATTCGTCCGTGTCATTTCAACCAGAGAGAATATAATTTAACAGAGGTTCATTTGATTTTTGGAAGAAGGGGAGCGACTTTTCACCCTTCATGCAGACCAGAACGATACAGCGTTCCATGTGTGTCAATGTGGAGGTCCGTTGATTTCACCACAATATGGCCCATATCGTTTATCTCAATGAATGAGTTACATTAATTCCCAAATACTTACGATCAATCTGAGGCCACAAAGGTATTTGTGCAGCAAAATGTTTTGAGGTAAATGCACTTTGTTTCAGGCCATGCATGGTAGATGTAGCTGTCTGAGCGCTGCCTACGTCAGCCTCCACGCGACACGCCCACTTTTGAGACTCGCAGTGTTCCATCTTTGCTCCACTGAAATGCATTACAACGCTCCATCTTTAATTACAGACTCTTTGGTTCAACTTTAAACTGTACTTCTGTCGTCTTGCTGCATGTTCAGTCGACATAAACATAGACATTATTTTTGGCACAAATTAACCTCATAAGAAGCCTGATAATGACCCATTTATTCAACATTCATTAGCGTCAGGTGAGTTTGAGCAGGAAGACAATCTACTGTACACCAGGCGTTCCCCATAAACCAGGTTTGAGGAGCCACTAATCCAGTGGTTCTCAAACTGGGGGTCGGGACCCCCCGGGGGGTCGCAAGACACAGAGGAGGGGATCACAAGATGATTTTCATAAATGAAATAACAATAACAATGGTCTCGGGATCCCCCCAGTCAGAGCTTGCTAATGTGGCTCGGGAAAGGGAAGTTTGGGGTCCCTTACTGGAGCTGCTGCCCCCGCAACCCGACTCCGGATAAGCGGATGAAGATGGATGGAAATAACAATAAAAAATGATTAAAATGGCATAGTTTAGCCATAACAGTTAGTAGTAGTACAGTTTATACCAGGGGAGGGCAATCCTGGTCGTAGAGGGCCACTGCCCTGCATGTTTTATATGTCTCCCTGCTCCAACACACCTGATTCACATGGATTGGTCATTATCAATCTCTGCAGAAGCCTGATAACGACCCATTCATTTGAATCAGGTGTGTTGGAGCAGGAAGAAATATAAAACATGCAGGGCAGTGGCCCTCCAGGACCAGAATTGCCCACCCCTGATTTATACACTACTTTGATGTATTCTGCTGCTAGCCTGTATTAAAATACGATCAAATAACAATATGGCTGCTATTCTTCTACCACCTCTGTGGATAGCGGGGGTCGTGAGTCTCTGGCACTGTTATTCTGGGGGGTCGCGAGCTGAAAAGTGTGAGAACCTCTGCACTAATCTATACAGCAGGGGTGTTCTGAGCAGTTACACCCCCGTCCTCTAGCAGGCGCCAGACTGCAGCACGGGCTGGAACTCCCCGGCCATGCAGAGCTCCTCCTGCTTATGGCGGACGATGCGCTGGATGGCGGGCGGCAGGCCACGCGGGTTCCTGGCAAACACCAGAGCGTAGCCGTCGTCGCAGGTGCCGTCGTCCCTGAGCGTACGGCACGCGTACGTGATGGCGTAGGTGTCATAGTCGGTGTCGATCACCCAGTAGTTGTCGCCTGGGCAACGGCGGAGGAGACGAAGGGTGAATGCACTGGTTTGACATGTATTGTTGTGCGTGTGTGTGCGTGTGTGTTTGTGTATGTGTTAATGTGTATGTGAGTGAGTGTGCATGCATGTGTGGGCGTGTGTGTGTGTGTGTGTATGTGTGTGTGTGTGTGTGTGTGTGTGCGTGTGTGTGTGTGTACACGGACCTCCACTGGACAGGTAGCTGGCCAGGCCCTGGTAGTTCATGAACATCTTTCCCGGGACAGCAGGATCAGGAACAGTGTATTGGGCGGCCATGTCAGCACACACAACCCAGAACCTGGAGAAGGACAACACGATCATCTTTAGTAATACTATGGAAGCCCTGATGTGCCATGAATTCACATTTGATTTACAACCCGCTTTCTTGTGGTAATGTCATAGTTTGATATCTCAGGAAAACAATGCATTGTTTCCTGGTGATAACAAGATAATTATGTTGTTATCGCAATTATTGATGGAATTATCTTTATGGCTTCCATAGTAATATAAATATATTCAACAAATACATATGCTATTACATACAATTACATATGAACACATGGTGTGGCCTTATAAACAGTTAAACCATAGAGATTTTCCATTTGCTTCATATCTAGGAGTATGATCCTGTTATTAAGGTCACAGAATTTATGACCAGACTATAGAAACACTCAGAACATGTTTGTTTCATTAATTCTGAATGTTAGCAATCTGTTATTTCTCCTACAAAATTAGTAGCAAAGTATTTATCCTTTGTACTGAGTTAATAGTATGGTTTTATGTATATTAGCCTGAGCTCTGAGTTTACAAATGCAAGCCTTAAAACTGCATCATGCCTTCTGTCTTAACTCTGCATTCCTGTGCAAAACCCCACCTTTTAAGCCTGATCAGCTAAAATCAGGAAACCCCTTTGGTTAATGCTGTTCAGAATGTGAGTCTGCAACCTGTCTGAAATATTTAAATCCTCAGATGTGAAAGACACACTCTGCTAAGCATAGTAATTGACTCTTAGGCATTTGGACAGTATTAGTTCTGCAGGACAATGTGGAATGTGTTTCTGACTACACGCACCAGTGAATCAAGTGCAAGATTCACACGGTCCTTAAAGTTACCGAACTGCTCTGAAAGCCACTACACTACCTCCACTGGGACAGCCCTAGGACGTCTATGGCTCCAGAACTGTGTAATGTGAAAATTGACCCATTCTCCTAACCAAGGGAAGTCAGACTGAAACACTATAATAACTGCATCGCATTGCATGTTTATGCTCTAATGTTACTTTACTAGTGAGTACCTTTACCAAAACAGAGTGCATGCTGGGTAGTGACTAGTGGGGACCTTTACCCAAACAGAGTGACAGGCAGGGTGCATGCTGGGTAGTGACTAGTGGGGACCTTTACCCAAACAGAGTGACAGGCAGGGTGCATGCTGGGTAGTGAAGACCGTTACCCAAACAGAGTGTCAGGCAGGGTGCATGCTGGTTAGTGCCTAGTGGGGACCGTTACCCAAACAGAGTGACGCGACCCTTAGAGGAAGCTGTCATGGAGCCGTCGTCATCGATGGTGTACTCGGCAGAGATGTTGTCCTGAAGGAAGAGGCCTTCTGGGTTTTTCTTCTGCAAGGCGTACCACTTCCCTGCGTACTGCAACCACACAAGCATGGCCTTTAGTATGAAGGTATCATGCGTGCGTGCGTGGGTGTGTGTGTGAGTATTTGGTGTATGTATGTGTTTGCGTGTGTATGTGTGGGTTTTGGTGTGTATGTGTGCATGTTTGTGTATATGTGTGTATATGCGTGTGTGTGTGTGTGCGCGAGCGTGTGTATATATGTATGTATGTGCATGTGTCACTCACCCTCTTGGGGTCAAAGTCTTCCTTCACACTGAAGCGGTCGACGACACATGAGGCCGAAAGATACCGCTGCACGCAGGACAATAGCGCCACCAACAGGACAAGTTGAGAGAAGCCCATTCTAAAAGAGAGAGAGAGAGAGAGAGAGAGAGAGAGCTCTTATTATTATTATTCACTACAGTATAATCTTCTAAATGGACTGCATTTATGTAGCGCTTTTACAATCTTACCAAAACTCGAAGCGCTGTACAGTATTGCCTCACATTAACCCATTCACGCGCACTTTCATATACCGATTCTGTGGTGGCGTGGTGGTGTCAGACATGCAAGGTGCCGCCTGGCCACTGGGGGAGCAGTTAGGGTTATGTGTCTCGCTCAGGAACGCCTCGACGCTTGGTGAGGAGTTAGTGGGGTTCGAACTAGCGATCTCTGGTTCATAGCACTATGTATCTGGTTCATAGCTCACTATCCTCTGTGATCTATGAACTGAACAGTGTTTATAGGGTCCACGAGTCAATACGTTAAAGAACCGGAAACATTTTACGTAAGTTAATAAACTCCAAGTTACAGTATAATACTGTAACAATTTATAATGCCATTGTGTAAACCAGGAGTTAATCAATATTGGAAAAAAAAGAAAGAAATGTTTCCTTATTGGAAAGTTGTATAATTCACACACACACCCACACACGCACACACGCACACACACACACACACACACACACACACACACACACACACCTGATCTATAAAACTCTTTAAAAAGTATTTACATTCCACTAAGGAAAGGTTTTTTAAAGTTTCACTTTACAATGACAACATTATTACTTTCTCTGCAGCTATTTTATCTAATCTACTGTATAATGTAATTATTGTCATGCTATCAAGGATATTGTCAACCCTAAAAAATAGATGCATTTTGTGCATTTTATGCAGTATAAAATCGGCAATTCTTTGTGCAAAATTATTTAGAGTATAATATCACCAATTTCTATAGTCTCTGTAATCTAGTTCATGTCTAAATCTATTTCTTTCTCATATTGTGGCTATGATTATTTTATATAAGCAGTAAGCACAATATGTTTTTACACACTTGTAGTTATTTTAGTTCTAATCTGTGCATTTGTTATTAAGTCAAAAGTTAAATGAATGCATTTCTCACCTGTGTTCAAGTGTGGAGTTAAAACTGCTGAGAAGAAATTCCAGAGATTTTTCGCATCCACTAGATTGAGTTGGTTTGAATGAAACTGCCTTTATATAGGCACACCACAGACACTTGTGGTTATTTTAACTGCTTGGAACTATATAAGGTGCTTAAACCTTTAATCCTGTTGAGTTGAAATCCTTACCGTAATCTGGTTTCTGTGCTCAAACCAGCCCGAGATTTGCTGTAAAAACAATTAGGCCTTTATGTAACTAAGGGATTTCATTAAATCAAACGTAAAAGTACACATGATTGTGTGCAAACACGTGTTTCTTAATAAACTAGCCATAAGCACACACACACACACAAACACACACACACAAACACACACATGCACACACACGCACACACACACACACACACACACACACACACACTTTATGTTCAACATTCAACACTGTTACAGAACATTTTGGTTAAGAAAAAAGTTAACAGTTAGGATTAGCGTTATAGCATCATGCACAAAGCTGTCTTCCAATCCAAACCCAAACTGGTTGTTATAGTATAGATCTCCGTAAGAGCACTATACATTGTTCATATAGTGCATTTGTTTATAGTATAGTAGTCACTATTCTATTTTCTGCATTATACAATCTGTGTTATGTGCAAGAAATGTAAAGTCAAATAAAGTTAAGTTTATTTATATGCACCTTTCACAGATAAGAGGAAGTTACGAAGCGATTTACAATAAAATGTATCAAATTAATAAAATAAACAACTGCATACTTACAATACAAATGTACAAAATACAATACAAATTAAATTGACAGCACAGCTGTCAATAAAAGGTGTCATGGTCAAAAGTGTCCACTTTATCCATAGCTCTTAAGGCTAGGTAAAGGCTGGTGGGACAGTTAAAAGGCCTTGGCCTGAAGGCCTCAGAGACCGACCAGAGATGTGTGAGTTTAAACCCAGGATGTGTGGGGGAGCTTGACCATGCAGCGCTCTGGATATGATAACTAAGGCTTTGATATGGACTCTACAGCGAATATAAGAAGCCAGTGTAACGCCTCAAGCACTTGCAGCTGCGTTCTTTTCAACTTGCAGTCGATCTAGGGATGATTTACTCAAACAAGTATGCAATGTATTGCATCCATCCAAGAAAAAATGCATGAACAAGTATCTCCTTTTTTGAAACTACAGTACGTGTCTTATTTTTGCAATGTTCCTCCGATGATAAAAGCAACGAACAACAGATTTAACATGAATGTTAAAACACATAGATTTGTCCAAATAAATGATGATGTACAGATAAAAACACAATGCCTAATCGTTTAGGGGAAAACATTTCTGTGGCACCTCAGTTTTATCAGTATCAATTGCTGTCAGCAATCCATTCATTAATGAACGTTAAACAACTGCAAAAGCGACAAAAAGTTTGTCAGGCTTGTCTAATACGGTCTGTGTGTGTGTGTGTGTGTGTGTGTGTGTGTGCTATATACGGTGTATATACAGCATATAACGTATATGCTGTTAATAAAGCAACAAAAGGCTCCTGCTTTGAACATAGGACGCTGTGTGTGTTCAGGTTTGTGCCATGATTACACCGCATGGAGACCATCGTTACTGCTGTGTTTTACATCTATTTTAATGCTGTCACATACACAGGCAAGACAGCGTCGGCTGTTGTTATTATCTTTCATTATTGTCAATGAATAAATAAAATAAAGTCGTACTTTAATATGTTCCCCTTGGCA
Source organism: Amblyopsis hoosieri (assembly GCA_027564755.1). Classification (NCBI taxonomy): domain Eukaryota; kingdom Metazoa; phylum Chordata; class Actinopteri; order Percopsiformes; family Amblyopsidae; genus Amblyopsis; species Amblyopsis hoosieri. Next base: position 2,059 of record JAODUE010019706.1, on the reverse strand, counting down.
ACATAAACAGTCACAAAAATAGAAAGAGTTGCCGCGCCGATGCGATAAATAGCTTTGGATGGCATTTCAAAGAAGAATGTGTAGGCATGAAGTAATGCAAAGTAATCAGATTATGTTACATTTAGGTAATGCAAAAAATACTTTACTGATTATAATTTTAGTCTGGTAACTAGTAACTTTAATGGATTACATTAAACAAAATGAACATTCCCAACCCTGCATATTACATCCTTAAGTGCTGCTGGGTCTCTGCACATGTCGACATTGAGCAAGAGTGAATATTGCTACCAAACAAGTGAGAGCTGCCATCTTATGCTGTGTGGCAGTACTGCAATGTTGGATGAACTGTAAGTGCATCAACTACTTTTATGCATCAACAAACTACCTTTAACATACTACCTTTATGCAAAAACAAACTACCTTTATGCATAAACATACTACCTTTATGCAAAAACAAACTACCTTTATGCATAAACATACTACCTTTATGCATAAACAAACTACCTTTATGCATAAACAAACTTCCTTTATGCATAAACATACTACCTTTATGCATAAACATACTATCTTTATGCAAAAACAAACTACCTTTATGCATAAACATACTACCTTTATGCAAAAACAAACTACCTTTATGCATAAATATACTACCTTTATGCATAAACATACTACCTTTATGCAAAAACAAACTACCTTTATGCATAAACATACTACCTTTATGCATAAACATACAACCTTTATGCAAAAACAAACTACCTTTATGCATAAACATACTACCTTTATGCATAAACAAACTTCCTTTATGCATAAACATACTACCTTTATGCATAAACAAACTACCTTTATGCATAAACATACTATCTTTATGCAAAAACAAACTACCTTTATGCATAAACATAGTACCTTCATGCATAAATAAACTACCTTTATGCATAAACATACTACCTTTATGCATAAACAAACTACCTTTATGCAAAAACTAATTAAATTAAAAACATTTATATAAAAGGAATAGTATTTCTCAGCTGAGGCAATGCGCGGGCAGCGTGCATAGCGGAATAAAAGGCGCCTAAAACGCTTCCGCTTCAGCTACAAATCTGCTCAGTGTGCAACGGGCTCAATTACATAATCAGACATGATACACAGATGCTGTTGATGACTCTATCATGATAGATTATACTGTATATATGTGCTGTTTGTTGTGATTCCTTAATCATTGTTTCTTGCTGTCTAGGAGTTCTTTGACATCTGGCCAGTATTGATGGGGGAGCAGGCACCATACTCTGGCCCATTGACACCTGATGGCAGGGTACAGCACATATACACAGTGCATGGATCTCATCACAGATTAATTAATAAATCTGTGATTTTTAACCTGTCAGATACCCAATATAGAGTTTCTCCATCCAGTCTCTAAAGTGTTTAATCTCTCCTCTCTCATGATCATCCAGGAAGTCATTTTCTACAAAGTAATTGATTATATTTTACATGGAAAAGAAGACATTAAAGTAATTCCGTAAGTGAATCCGATACTCCATCCTGCTCAAGAATAGCATATGTGTCTATGTGAGTGAATCTATATGACCTTCTGCCACTAGGCACCACACTAAACACACCAGTATCTCACACAAAAACAATGCTCCATAGGCCACACACACACACACACGTGCACTAACATGCACGAGTGGCCAGCCCGGCTATGTAAACAGAGGAGCTTGGATTAAGAGTGTGATGCCATTATCCGCTCAGGATGCAACCACTCCACTATATATTATAGAAAATAGTTGTTTTCTGCTATATTAATGTTTAAAATATTGCATGAAGGACCTTTAACCACCTGCGTACTTCTCTCTGAACACAGAAACCCACCAGCAGACCACTGGGCTTTGAGTAGCGGTCTGCCAACATAAGTTGCTGAGAGTGGCTATGTGAGTCTTGATGCCCCTGTTGTTTATGAGAGGTTATGTGAGTCTTGATGCCCGTGTTGTTTATGAGAGGTTATGTGAGTCTTCATGATGTCCCTGTTGTTTATGAGAGGTTATGTGAGTCTTCTTCATGT
>JAODUE010019695.1:0-24288 GCA_027564755.1 Amblyopsis hoosieri | reverse complement strand
ACACACACACACACACACACACACACACACACACACACACACACACACACACACACACACACACACACACACAGTAATACTGTATATAAGATATGAACCTCCCCTATGGCTCCCACACGCAGGGCGTGCAGTGAAACCACCAGCTGACCTTCAGGTCTTGCTCCAGGTTGCGGAGCAGCTCCCCGTCCACGTGGCCCGTCTGGGCCACCCGTAGGCTCTTCTGCTCGGCCTTGCGCAGGCGGTACTGCAGGATGCGGCAGCTCTTGTTGGAGCGGTCCAGCTCGCGCCGCAGCTCCTGCAGCTGGTACACCTCCTCCTCCAGGTAGCTGTCCCGCAGCTCCTCCATCTCCGCCCGCAGCTCCTCCACTTCATCCTGGAGAGCATTATGGGTAAGGTATGCATGGGTGTCACCTCGCACCCTATAGGTGTAAATGTCTTGTGAAGTAGAGGCAGAATATGATTTTGACTTAATTCACTGCCTAAGATCCTACCTACAGGAGCTGTAGATGAGACTTTAGAGCTATGCACTTAGTGTAATGGGCCTCTGTATAAGTCATAAGATTTCTGACCAATTAGGGCCTCTTTCCCCTGATTGGTTTGGTTAATTATCCTGTCAATCACATGAATACCCTTCTTACAGTATATATATATATATATACTGTATATATATAGTTCTCTGATGTGCACACATACGTTAGCCACAACAGGTTTGTCAATGTCAATGGCAGACCAACAGGCTAGGGAGGGAGGGAGTAGAAGATGAAAGGGTGGGCTTTTGAGTTTTTGATTTACAAAATCAAAAAACGCTTTCAAAAATCTATTTCGTTATTTCTTAGCCAGCTCTTGTTGCCACTCTGACATCCTACCTATATCAGCTTTAATAAGAGCACCTACGATTTGTAAAAGCCACACCACCATTCTGTCTGAATACATCAGAGGCACATGATTGGACGAAGCACATTTAACACGTCATTCTGTCACACAGTGAATATTTTCGGGGGATTATTACATTACAAGTATCAATCTTACCCTATCTTTAATTACACCCACTATTATATTCAAATATTACATGTATTATATTGGCATTATATCTAAGAAAACCTCCACTACAATACATCCATACATTTTGTGCTGAATACTTTTGTTGGAAAATTATGTTATTGGCTCATTATTGATGGAGAAAATCATGTATTAGAGATAGCTCAATAAGGTCTCACTATAATGATGGACCAATCATTTGACTGAAACATTATACATTACTATTATTAACAGTGACTGGGGAATTATGATGAAGACTATTGCTGGAGACTATTGTCCCCTCAGTGAGGCCCTGGAGGGGCAGTTGATGGCCACTCACCGCTCCACCAGATCAATGTGTGTTAACAGCTGAGCACCAGGGGCAGAGGGCCATCCTAGCGGTGGATCTATGAAGAGTGTGTGGGTCTAGAATTTAAGATCAGCTGTACAGTATTTGTGGCTCACCGCACGACACGAGCAGCTGAGACTAATTAGAAAATTAATTATGTTGTAGCTAGGCATGTGTGTGTGTGTGTGTGTGTGTGTGTGTGCATGCGTGCATGTTGGGGTTACAGCAGGGGAGTCATAGGGGTCACCCTCCTTGTACAAAGAACCTTTGTCACAAACACAATATCTTGTCTTTTAATGCATACAATGAATGCTGACGAGACAGAACTGTCAGTGGGAAGTGGAACACCTAAACCCTGCATCTACCAGGAATGGCAGCAGCTGGAACTCCCAAACAGTGTGCGTGTGGGATGGGGGGGATGTTGTGCACAACACAGGCCCAGCTGGCAGACCTACAGCAAGGCAAAATAGCTGTTTGAACTGGCCACACATGGGACATCGGAGTGTCCTGGGGGAGACAGCCATTATGGCGAGAGCCAGCAAAGCTGATTAAGTCTCTTGTCTCTCTAGCCGGTGACAGAGATGTGATCAAGTGAGGAAAATCCCCAAGTGACATGCAAATGACTCTGTTTCCTATTCTGTCTGTGGGGGGTGGGGAGAAAGTCCATCAACCCTCCCTCTGCAGTTTATTAAGATATACTGTAGCTTATATAAACACACAATGTGTAATGTCATTTTAAAATATGTTATTCACTAGGCTTCCATCGTAAAGCTGCAGTACCATCCCTCCATGACCATAAGCCTCCAGGACCTTAAGGGGTGAGGAGGACTGTGGCAGACCCCACGCACTTCAGATATGGATGCTTCACCACTCTCCCTCTGGAAAGAGACTACGGTCCTTAAGACTAAAACCTATACAGTGTCTTCCCCTGCTGTACGACAAAATGGAGCCCCACCCCCTATACACACAGATTGACACACATCTATGTGGTCCCTCACATCACTAGACCTGGACACACATACAGAGTACAAACTGCGTATAAGCATCAGCCACTATACCTTACCTCACCTGTTTCATCCCAAACGATACTATAACTATAGGCTAACATAGGGTATTATTTATTAGGCCCCTACAGTATATTATTCTATTAGGATTGCAATATCATGTCTTTCTGTAATGTCTCTCATGCACAAATATTGTATACCGTTGTGTAAACAGACCTACTTGCCAAATAAATCTGATTCGGATTCTGAAAATGTTCCCCATAAAAGTTGCAGTAGCCTATCTTATACGTAAATCACCTCTAATAGCAGGTACAATGTGTACACATTCGAATTAGATCGTAATTATATGCCTAATAAGGAATAACAAAAGACCAATACGCACCACGAAACATACTCAATCGCTAGAATAGTGTAGAGAATCATGCAGGTTAAAAAGTGCATTGATAGCATATAACTAGACTGAAAGACGTCGGACAGCTTCAAAGATACACCGTGTTCAATATAGTCGTCGTAAGCCTAAAACTGTCACGTTCGATCATATGGAAATATACCTAATATATTATGATCGGCTTTTAATATTAATATAGCAAAATACCTTGAGGTAGTCGTTTTCAGATCGTAAATCTTCGATTTCTCGAAGCAAGTCCTCCTCAACTGGCTCCTTCGTGCCTTGCAGTTTGAATTGTGCGCATGCTGATGCTTTCTCCTGCCTGTGTTTCTCCGCGTGTGCACCTGAGCTGGCCTGGCCCGACATGCTTCCCTTGGCGGCGTGATAGGACGCCTCTACTTGGGAAACATCCTCACCAGTTGCCCGCGGCGGATTATCCGCTCCCACCAACTGGTCCCGGTCGCTGGAACCGGTCCCTGACTCCGCGTCGCTACTCGCAGCAAGTGGTAGTCTGTGCTCGTCCGAGAGAGGTTCCGACGGACAGTCTGATAGGTCCGAGCTGCTGTCTGTCTGGCTGACCCTGCCGAGAGCTCCGGTCGGAACCCGGATCGGAGAACCATGGCTTGGCGGGCCATGACAGACAGACGCTAGCTTTCCCTTCTTGCCTTTGGCGAGGACGGGACTGCTAATGCTGTCCGCTTTGCTGGCGAGTTTAGGCTCCGGTGCTGCATGTTGGGGAGCCTTTGTAGTCTTTTTCGTGACAGAGGGCTTTGAGAGACTTTTTCCAGCGGCTAGTTTGTCTTTGTGTCCAGTAACATTTCGTCTGGAGCTGCGGTTCTGGTTGGCTGATGACACTGTTGAGTACTGCTTGTTGAATTTAGGGGATTTGGGGACCACGGCAGGTGGTTTGGTGGAACGGGAGTGCACATCCTTGAGGAAAGGTCTCGCCGGGGAAGGTGCTCTGTTCAGTCTCTTCTTCTCCAGCTGGTAGTTCGGTTGTTTGGTTTCGCTGCCAGAGCCATTGGAGCTCTCCATTATAGGCTACGCCGACACCGGCAGCAGGAGGGCGATGGAAGAAACGATCAATCCACAACTCAGCGAAATCAGCGAAATCTCTCTGACACACGACACCACAAATATAGTCTTGTTTCACCGCCTTGCCTCTCGGGTCGGGGATAAGCATCCTGCGGTATCGCCTTGCTTTATTCCATCCCGTCTGCGTTCACCAGGTTGTCGGGCTAGTCCTAGTCCTCCCCCCCCCCCCCCAGGCAGCGGCACTGCTCGTTATCTTCTCTGAAGGGAGCCCTGCAATAAAGGGGATTATTTGTGCTGCTGGTGTGAGACAGGCTGCATCTGCAATCGGCGCCGCTTGTATGGCTCAAGTTGGAACAAATGGAACCCGGTTTAATTAAGATATTAGCCTCCTATCTTGTTCTGTTATTATCCCTTTATCCGTTTAACAGTGTCTTGGGCCCCGGTCACTATAAGTTCCGTTCCCCGGCCCTTCCCACTCCTATCTTCCATGAAAAATCTGCAATCCTCACTGCGGTCTGGTCTTCCAGGTTTGACGCCCGTGATTTCTTCTGGGCGCATGCGCTCGTGCCTCACAAACCCATTGGGCCATGTTTTAACGATCTAAGCGCACGGTCTAAAGCGCAAGGCGCAAATTGGATTTAGGGCGTGTCCAATCCACGTTTGCTATTTTAGCTGCAGATAAAGTGTCAGTGCGCCGGGCGCATGGTTCAAAAGAGTTGGACCTACTCTCTCCATTATCCATGAGTGTGTTTGGGCGTAATACGATAAACCAATCCGACTTTCATCTCTCATTCCCTTTAAAAATCTAGGCATCATGGCGGATTTATATTATACCGGCGGGGTTGTAAAAGCGCTGCAGCAGACCATCTGACAATAGCGAGATTCCTAAAATGTAGTAGGTTACACACTAATTATATTTCACATTGTACTATATTCATTTTTAATCCTTTGCATAATTGTGCGCTCCTGCACGTCCTTGTATGTGTAACAAGCAGAGTGTACACACCTGCAGGCAATATCCTACTATAATGATAATGCGCCTCGCGGTGATTTAAGACCAGATTTTTGCTGGTCAATCGCGCAATCACTTTCCGCTGCCTTCAGATAGACCACACCTCGTGTTTAGACCAACACACCCACCGGCGCTCAAATGGGCGCAAGTGCATTTTCTATTTAGACAATGTGGGCCATGGGCGGGAAAATGACAACTGCGTCGGTCTGAAACCAGCAGACACTTGCGTTCCCGCTTTGCGCCGGGTGTAAAATAGGCCCCTAGACTTTGTCGGGACCACGGCAGACACGCCTTCGTGCGCATATGTAACGGTAGCCAGCAGGTAGCTGTGCGGTGTTAATCCTCACTCTCCGACACCTCATAGGACGCTCTGGTGACGCAGGCCAGAGCCCATAGGTTTTTGGCCTGCCTTGTTGGAGCGTCCGCTCTCTGCGTGGGAGAGCTGGGTTCAATTTCCCGAGGGGGACGGACGATCTCCGTCACACATACCCGTATACGCATACACACGCACACCTGGAAGATACACTTGACGGTATATGTGCTATCCTATACTGTCACACAACAAATATTTGATAATAAATATATGTTTTTATTTGCAATTCATTAGTCTATGAATGCCACACACTAAATTCTACAAATATGTTTATAACATGCCAACTGTATAAATAACCCTTTAATCTTAAAGGATGATGTCAAATTGTGTAATATAATGCTTGCTATTAAACAAATTCAAATGTATCAGCGCTAACTGTATTGATAAATTGTAAAAGCTTTATAACAAAGCAATATCCAAATTAAGAAGAAAAAAGTTTTAGAAAAATACTAGTATCCAAATGATAAAGTAGTCAACAGGTTTTTACTGATATAGTCAGTCACTTTGTAACAATGCCTATCAGAATTCTCAAAAGTTGGACATCTCCTTTAGAAAGGGAACACAACACATTATTGTGTCAAAAAAAACACAACCTTCCAAAAGTACTGTAGCACATGTGAACCAACAGCCCCAGAAACCCCAACATTTTACAAATACAACAAAAAACTAAATCAATATAGCTTTAAGGGAACCTACTTTCTAGATAACATAACTGGGATAAGTTAGAACACCACCAATAGCAACAGCGTGGTTATACGTTTGCATTAGAGTCACAACATTGTTAAGAAACAAATAAAAATTGGCAAGGCATTAATATATTTAACGAAAAACAAATTTCTCATGAACACCGTCTATGGGATATATACATAATACTTAACCATTACTTGGCAAATGTAAGGACCAATCCATTTGTGCTAACTTTGTACTTAAATTATCTCAAATCATAATTTGTAGAGATGTCTTAGGACTAATTGTGTAACTTATGTCCATGCATAACAGCTATGTATTCACAATGAGAGCGCAAAGAAACACCCTTCAATGGTCCAAAACACAACTTTGTTTCATTAATTAAATACAAAAAAACAAAAACAAAACTTTCTATCATGTTTAAAGTGGTCAGATCTCTCCTCATTAGTCTATTAGCAACGAGATTGTGGGTGTTGTGTGCAGTCCACCTAACTGATATGAGCCAATAAACATTTCCTGAGTCATTCAAAGGCTGAATACCACCATCTGACACCACACCTTTCTCTGGAGGGGCACTAAACACACATTTGAAATGGTATCAGACATTTGGGCAAAACAATACAAATGCAATCACTTAAATGATTAGTAAGGCAAAGTCCCAGGTATGTTCAAGTGTCTGTGTTTACTAGCTTCCTACAGTCAATACAATTGTCAATACTTGAATACAGACTGCCTAGCACAGCATTTACTGTATTAGCAACAATCCCTAAAAGAACTACAATACCCATCTACCCTCATACTATAAGCCAGGGAAGCATGGGTGGGTTCATAAAGGGATCATTATTAGAGCTATAAGATATACTGTTACTCAGTAATGTACTTCTGTTTACTGCCTGACAGACAGCTTTGCACAACGTCTTAACAAATCAGAACAGATTATAGTGCAAAACAATACAATTCATACAAATGTAACCCAGGCCATTGCAGCTATGAAACCTGCTGGAGTGACCACCTCTGAATCTAATTTCTATTGGCCAGGAATATGCACATATTGACTCCACTTCCACTGTGCAGTCATTAGAGCAAAGAGTTCATGTCACCTGTCAGTTAAATTCAATCACAAAACAACTATGTACTTCTCTTTTACCTAGATGCCTCTTTGTCTAATTCAGCAACATTGTTATTAGTCAAAGGGCATATAAAACTTGCGTGCATAGACACAGAAATCACAATAATTATCAGAGGAGACCTCGTACGTGACTATCCCCTTTCCACAAGCTAAAAGCTCTAGAAATAAGAGAGTGACCTGGTGGCACATACAATGCCTTAATGTACGCAGTCTATGTTAAGTAGCTAGTATAAAAACAAAACAAGAGGAAGCCAATGACCACTGGCACCCTCAGCGAGGGACGAGTGTCCACCTCCTGGTGAAAGTGTGGTGGTGCAGAAGGCACAGACGGGGCACAGCTAGCCTAGAAGTCTGGAGATGAGGTAGTCCGGGGCACATGTGGACAGAAGGGGGCTGTCAGTGTGTGTTTTCTGTGGGTCCTAGTGTACAATAGGGTTGGTGAGTCTGTGCAGCAGCGATGTTCTCTAGCTGCTTTGTGCTTCCCCCTGGTGGCCAGAAGGGTTCGCTACATGTGCGGGCAGAGGAGGGGATAAGGAGGAGAGGAGGGCAACTCAGCAGCAGCGGACCCGGGGAGGGGGCAGCTCCGGGGGCACTTCCGGCTCAGGCTGAAGAGACAGGATGCTGCTGGAAAGCTCCTGGTTGGGAATCTCCAGAGGCATCTGGAGGACGAAGCGAAACTTTGAAAATCAGAATTGATCCCTAGATACTGTACATCACAAGCAACCAGCGGCAAACAGTGCAAACACTTACATTTGTGTGAGCCAAGTCATTTTATCAAAGTGTTTTCAGACATTTTTAACTTTACATAGAAAGTTTGGTAACAAGCAGAATCACTCATATATACTGTGTCATTAATTTGGGGAGGATAAGAGCTAAATACGCTTTTAAATACAACCAACAAAACTACTTCAAGGATTCACCTAAACAAAGGAGCCACTAACCTTACTAAGAATGTCATCTACAAGCTTCAGGAAGATCTCGTCCACATTGAAATTATCCTTGGCACTGGTTTCACAAAAACGCATCCCGCTTATCCGAGAGGCAAACTACAACATGAAGACACAACGACTTAGCACTTTCAGTTAAAAAGACACACAGAGATAGTAAAACTAAAAACTGATTATATATATATATATATTCATATATATATATATATATATATATATATTCATATATATATATAAATAAATAAATAAATAAAAGCAGGTCCCAAACCCACCCACAATCATTTTACATGTTGTAATACAATTTTTGTTTAGTTAGGCAGAACGTGTTTCAAACTTCATCCAAAATACTTTCACACATTTCTGTACATGTGCTTTTTTTCTCCTCTTGTACAAACTTCTGCATGTCACTGTGTAGAAAAAACTGCACCGCTCTATGATGACAGACGGTCATGCTGTGTGCGTGTGTGACACACACCCTCTCTGCCTGCTGTCTACCGATGATGCGGTCCTTCTCACAGTCCAGCTTGTTTCCTACCAGAAGAAGCTCTGCTTCCTCAGAAGCATACTGACAGCAACAGACAGGTAGGATACATGTTAGCAGGTTATCAACCCTCCTAAATTATCTGCAGTTATATCTCCTGCATAAATATGAATAAAAAAAAATGCTACTTAAATCAATTATTCTTTATTTGCAAATATATTAGACAATTTCTTGTGTACAGGGAAATGCATAGAGTATTATCCAGAAAACAATCAAAACTCAATAACAATCAGGTACATTACACAATGTAACAAATATCCTTTTATTCTACATTCTCTAAGAAAAAACCTTGAGAAATGTCCAGAAAGTACAAAAACCACCTACTTAATTTGTTGGAACACATACAGCACAATAGTCCCCTGTAATCCAACCACAAAAAGGCCTCAGTGGCAGACAAGCAGAGCGGCAGTAATATTCACCTTGTCTATCATTTTCATCCATTTGTAAAGGTCATCGAAGGTCTCCTGCTTGGTGATGTCATACACGATTACAATGCCCTTGGCCCCTCTATAGTAAGCTGACGTGATGCTGTTAAACCTCTCCTGGCCAGCAGTGTCCCTACATGGACAGAATAAGGAAGGACCATTACTTTTAAATTTCTTTCAATCATTTAACCATGATGAAAGGTAGACTGTTATGGTTAAAATATTGAGTCATTCAAAGACGTTTTTCATTAGCAATGCATTTCTTTTGAAATTTGTTCTTCTCTTATTTAAAGGGACATTGTCAATGTCCCTATACTATATGTATGCACTGTAGCTGATGAGTTAAAAATTATACATACATTTTTACTGAACACTTTGCTTGTGGGCTAAATTATATAGGTAAATACTATATAATTTCTAATACCTTGATAGATTTACAACAATACTGTAAAGAAAATGAAAGTACTTAAGTAAATGTCCAGTGATGACAAAAAGTCAAATCTATGCCTATGGTATTTTTGTTGTTGTGAAAAGTTAAATGATATTCAAAACAGGGATACACAGAACTTTTGCATAATTTGGAAATAATTAATAATAATAATTAATGCTGACTAATGTTACGGTCAAGTTATGAGTCACCTAGCTATCCCAGCCTGTTAGCAGCCCTGGCGCTACACTCGTATTCCAGCGTACCATACCTTTAGCATGCTAGCAGGGCTAGCCCTCCCCCCGTGTGTCACAGTCTGGCTTAAGAGTAGCAGAGCAGGGGGGGAAGGGGTGTTAGGGGTGTTGCAGGTCAGTGATGGACCAAAGTGAGGGTGCAGCCGGACAGCTTGACGCGAGCGGTCAATGTGAGAGACGAGACGCTTTCAGCAACAACAAGGCGTGGGTGGTGGAGGGTGGAGAGAGTGAGGCGGATGTTAGTGAACAGGACAAATGTGTTATTGAAAACAAGTGAGGATGGAGTCGCCACAGTTTAGCCCTGGTATTGTCACAAGCAATGAACACTGCTAAACAGTGCTTTAAGATTAGTGGCAGCATGCAAATTAAAAGCCTAAAACAAAACTTCTTACGGCTTAATTGTAGAGGGCCATTTGACAAAATCACAAGACATGCCCATATGAAAGCAAGGATATGTACTAAAATTTTAACAACAGACACATGGTCAAACATTTCCACTCCAAATAAATTTTCTGTCAGGCAAATAACAATTAACAAATAAAAGAAGCCAATGAAAATATTATTTGGCCTGTACAAATGGTTAACTTGGCTATTCTGTAGGTCTAAGGATTAATGACACCCATTATGTTACTATGGGTAATCCAATACATTCATATAATATCGCAAAGCAAAGGTCACACTGACTACCAGGTACAAAAAGATTAAATGCATGACAGACATAGCCACTGCATGTTAGTACAGCATGTAAGGCAGGGTTCCCCAATTAATTTTCCCCAAGGGCCAAAATGTCCAGGGTTAAACACTGACCCACCACACCGGCAGGCATATTTATTTAAGTTTAAAAAAAAAAGGTTATTAATTAAAATAATAAAACTACTGCAAACAGTTCTACAGCAAGTAGCCTAGTAGGCTATACTAAGGCAAGCATAACTGAACGTTTCAACAAAGGCCTGACATAGCCTATGTCTGCATAGCAACAATATCATTAATGCTAATTGTTAAATAGTGTCTATCTGCAAAATGTTTAAACAGCTTTCCACAGACAGCAATCAACAGCATCTCTACAACCACATTCATTCAGCTTCAATAATGTATTCAATACAAGTCAAGACAGACTGTGAGCAAATACTCAAACTGAAGGACAGTATTAATTTGTACTATGTTGTTTTCTGTGTTTTAATTAGTTAGTAGGCTACTGAATTCTCCACAGTTATGCTCACTCAGTATTGTTGTTATGATTATTATTCCACAACAACACTGATGGATGGGCAAAAAAAGATGCATGGTAACTCACCAATAAGTAAGCAAAGTGACAGTGATGGGTCACACAACAGATCATTCTGTGTTAATAATATGAACTGCGTTGTAGACTGCCATTACCGAAATAAACATTTTTGACTCAACGGCCCAGGTTGCTGGTAGTTGGAAATGTTTTTATTGTGCTTAAGTTTGCCAATGGGTCGTTGCGGCCCAACCATTTTGCTTTTGCAGGCCGCCTTTTTAACTGACACAATAGGAGGGATTAAAGGGTGTGATGTCACTGTCTCCCATTAACTTACCATATTTGCAATCTGATCTTCTTGCCCCTCAACTCAACCGTCTTGATTTTAAAGTCAACTCCTATGAGTAAGAACATACAAAAACAGTCATGAGAATATACAGTAGAATATAACCCATTCTTGAAGCAGAGATAGTCAGATTTCCCCCTCCAAAAAACTGTCCCAATTATGGAACCAACAGACTTTGTTGGCAGAGCGAACAGTGACGGTTTCATTTAACAAGGGACATTTTACATTCACACTTAAAGCATTTCGCCAACAGTACTTTCCACCAGTCATCAAAGAAATGTAAGGCTTCACAAATCCCAAACAACAGGAGAGCTATCATGAGAGAATAAGATAAAATGGAGGGCTGTCATAGCAGCTGCCTGTGTGTGTCTATTTTTGGATGGGGACCATTACATGATTAGGTGGTGGAGCTGTTTACCCTATTGGAATAAGTAACTAAAAACTGCTGCAGGTTTGTGTTGTCCAGGGAAGCACGACCTGAATTTAAACAGCCACATACTGTATTATATTGCCCAACCACTAGATGCAGTAAACACAACGTTTTGGCAAGAGCACCACTTGTTTGTTGTGGACTGTGATATTGTTTTGTTTAGCCATGGAGGTTCAGCTGCTCAGAAGATGATGAAGCATAGGAGTCGTACACCACCGCATGAAATACGACTCTTATTGAAATTACTGAATGACAGGCTACAGATCAGAAACGAGACACAGTGTCTGTCTTTTTGCTGCCAATAATGACAGTTGACAAAAACATTGGTCACAAAAAACACCATCTTACCTACGGTCGACTTGCACGCTTCACTAAACGTGTCGTCGGTAAATCTCTCCATGAGGCTGGTTTTCCCTACACCACGGGAACCGATAATAATGATTTGTAGTTTAAAGTCAGCGGGTCTGGGAGGCAACTTTCTGCGGCGCGACTGAGACCCCAAAGCGGGGGACGAGTTCGCAGAGCCCCCGGCAACACCGGCGGCCCTCCGCGGTACATCATATCTCGGATCCATTAACAATCCGACATTAGTAAAAACAAGTACATAAAAAATGAAACTTTTGATAAATATAAATTAGATTCTGACACGTTTGTTTTATGTACGATTAAGTTGAGGAAAGTTTCTCACTCGCTTGTTGTTCTGCCATTAGAATAGAAGCCTACGATGCCGTCACTAACCACGCCATTACATATTTCCGCTTCCGTCCGTAATTATTTCATCTTTGGTTTAAACATTCGGTTAAATGTACACGTTTGGATTACATTCATTAATATTGTCATAAGCCTGATCACAAGTAATACAATTTGTATGTATAAGTTATAGCAGTTATAACAGTTATGCCCACTAACACCAAGCTAGATAATAGTAATTTTTAAGAGATAAAGGTGTGCAAAATGTCACTACATAATTCCGTATTTAGAATTATGTGTAAACAATAACCTGTATTTATAAATGATTGTCATAGATAAAACAAATTGCCCAAACGCTCTAAAAATGTAATGTAATGCGCATTGAATACTTACAGGCATCCGTAGGATGCAACAATTATGACGCTGCGGCTGAGAAGACCCTTTTAATCCAACATCGTCGTTATATTCGTTATCTTGCGTTTTATCCATATTTAAACCTAACTTTAAACAAATATTTGCAACAGCCAAAATATATCGAACAGCAATGGCTGCTCAGAAAATCAACGAAGCGCATGAGCATATCGCTAAAGCTGAAAAATGGTGAGGCATCATAAGGTATATTTCTTACATTCAGGAAATTACATGTGTTGTTGCCATTCTAATGATTTGACCAGAGGAAGGCATATATACACATTGTGTATCGCACTATATACACCATTGTTATCAATACAGTACTATATTTGATTTATAATCATATAGTTCTATGATTAGAACAGGCATGCATCATGCTAGCTATCTACATACGGATTCATAATGATAGCATATCTGTTTTGGCTTTAAAACATTAATTCAGAAGAGGGACCATTTTCAACACCCAATTCTTTATTTGTATAATTGTAGCATAAAAACCAGTTTCACAAAGTGGAAGCCAGATTATGACAGTGCTGCGTCAGAATACGCCAAAGCAGGTAAACATCATTTTATCATTAGTAAAATAAAAGTCGCCCCACTGATACAATTTTAGAATTTAACTAATCATGAATTTGTCTTTATTCCCAGCTGTGTGTTTCAAGAATGCTAAGCAGTTTGAGCAGGCGAAAGATGCTTACTTAAAGGAGGCAGAATATCACACAGAAAACAAGACGTATCTTTTTATATATTGAATTGATATCAATTAATATTGAGACAACAAGACAATGGCAACCCATACTGTAATTTACCTTAACTTGTCCTACAGGCTCTTCCATGCTGCAAAGTGAGTTTGCTTTAAGAATGACTCAATAAAACTTTAGAAAATAGTGTTAATTGAAATAATTAATTGACAGACTATAGTTTCTTATGCATCAATCTAAATATCCATTTATTTCCCAGGGCAATTGAACAAGCGGGAATGATGATGAAAGTAAGTGTGGTAATACTGAGATTTGTATTACTATTATATTAAGATACATATATTAGTATGTGCACAAAGCCTCGCCTTATGCATAGTTATTATGTTACAGGAACAAAAGCAAATGCCTGAAGCCATCCAGTTGATTGAGAAAGCATGTATGATGTACATGGAAAACGGGACTCCAGACACAGCTGCCATGGCGCTGGACAGGGCTGGAAAGTGAGTGACATTTTCCTTTTTCATAATAATGTATTAATCATAGCAGCTTCTGCTAAATTGTCTAATTGTAATTGGAAATAAGTATTTGCCACAGTCACAGACTGGACTGCAACTTCCAGTCAATGACAATGTGGAGTCAGTCATCGCATGTGACAATTGTTGTGACAATATTGTGTTGTAATTGCTATTCCAATCTTTAATTGTATCAGCCATCATGTAAAATAGTCATCATGGCCTACTGTACATGTAAGAGATGCACGGATCAGGCAACATTATTTTGATTACATTCTAAAATATAAATTAAGCTAAGTGACTAGGCTACTTTTGACAACAAACACTAAATGGTTAAAGTAAAGATTTCTTTGTCCAGGCTGATAGAACCAATCAACTTGGAGAAGGCTGTGGACCTTTATCAGAAAGCAGCTGGCGTGTTTGAAGTAAGATCATCCTTCTTAAGGGTGTTTTTTCTATGGCCTCCTGTCAATCTAACACGTTTTCTGTATGTAGAATGAGGACCGACTGCGCCAGGCTTCTGAGCTGCTGGGCAAAGCCTCTAGACTTTTGGTCAGGTTAAGAAGGTAAGCAACACTGGAGATGGGAACGACGTTGGCACCAGTGTCCAGCAAGATGCCAGCAAGATGCTGGCCAGTCGGACTGACCTTTGCTATGTGTGTTATTTGACAAGTCTCATTAAAGGCCTATGTCGTACAGGCCGTGTTGCTGCATTATGGCCATGTATTCTCTGAGTGGTCTCTGAGTAATATTCGAGTCGTGCAAGGCCCTGCCTGAAGCGGGGGAATGTTTGGACCACTACAGCATAGCTCACATAGTTGGCTGAATGATGGCTCTCGCTCTGTTCCTGCTTTGCCAACAGGCTTGACGAAGCAGCAGCCGCACTTCAGAAAGAGAAGAACATGTACAAAGAGATTGAGAACTTTCCTATGTGTTTCAAGGTAGGTCACCATGTCAGTGTGCGTTATGCATATCTAGAATGCATATTCTGCCTTGGTCAAAGGTTTGTTATAAGTTAAGTTAAATAAACTGCATTTATATACAGTAATTTGCCTCACATTCACACACCGATACTGATTGCTGCCATGCAAGGTGCGACCAACCACCGGGCAGGGGGTTAGGCATCTTGCTCAAGGATGCTTACAGATAGATCAAAACTGGGGTTCGAACCCACAAACTTCCAGCTGGGAGCCTAACACCCAGACCACTAGACCATCCTGTCCTGTTATTACTACCATATATGTCTCAGCCACATGTTTTCTATCTATATATTTGCCTATTTGCAATGAAAGATATCCTTGAGTGTTTTGAGAGGCGTTTATTATTATTATTATTATTATTATTATTATTATTGTGGTGGACGTAAAGGTAATTTACTACACATATCAGTAGGGATGGGACGATATACGATATTATCATTTATCGCGATAAAATTCTGACAATAATCGTATCGTGGTGAATGTCCATTATCGTGATAATCATGAATATCCTCAAATGAGTATGAATATTTTCACAAGTAACTTGAAAAAGCTGTCTAACTCACTTGTACAGTCCAAATGTATTTATTTACTAATTCATGTATTAGCCTGCATCTTTCTAGTCACAACCATGGCTGAAGGCTCGGCTTGCCCATTGTGTCCCCCACATAAAAAAATATATATCTGATTTGTTGAAATACTGGTTTCAAAACAAAAAGAATCACAAATAAGATATAGTACATATGTGTCATGATAATACAAATGATTGTTTCTTAAAATGTTTTAATATATATTGATTCTATATGTTCTAGTGCCATTTTAAGAGTTTAATAATAAAATAAGAAATAATCGGGATAATATCGTGCATCGCAGTTATTTTGGTCAGGATAATTGTGGTATTACATATTCATATGGTCCCATGCCTACATATCACTATATATTGTAGATTATGGTGTGTTAAATCACACTGTAATCCCTGACTGGGGAGGGAGAACAAAAAGGGAAGTTCAGTTATTGGTATTTATGTTTTGTGGTGTTTTCCATTTTCAGAAAACAACTGCACAAGTTCTAGTACATCTTCACAGAGCTGACTTCGTAGCAGCTGATAAATGTGTCCGAGAGAGTTACAGGTATGGACACTGTCAGAGCTTCTTACAACAGGGTTCCTATGGGTCATCGAATCCCTGGAATATCATGGCATTTTAAAACGTCTATTCCAGACATGGAAAGTCAGGGACTTTATAAAAAACATTTAGGTTGTAGGGTCCAATCATGTTTAAAAATGCTGTTTTTTCTGTTAAATGTAAGTTCTTAAGAAATTCCTATTCTTTTGTTTGTACAATTGGAGTGTAAATCCTGTTACAATGTGCTGTATATTTAGTGTTTTGATCTTTTTGATTGATGGGAATGTCATGCTGGTACCAAAACCAGCCCCGAATACCAAATGTCTCTTTGACACTGTTGAAATCTCTACCCTTTTCTCCAATTTGTTTTGTAATTTGTGAAGTTCATGTCTGGACAATGTTGTACAGTACCTCACAGGGAGTTCTCCTTCATTTCCTCTAGTCTCCCAGGTTACAGTGGAAGTGAAGATTGTGTTGCCATGGAAACACTGCTGCAGGGCTACGATGAGCAGGACGAGGACCAAGTGTATCGTATATGCAACTCTCCTTTACTCAAGTATATGGACAATGATGTGAGTGACATATGATAAGCATGAACCTCTCCTTAGTTTACTCCATGCGTGCATTTAAGGACTCAGAACCATCCTCATTTTTTTCCAGTATGCCAAGCTAGCCATCTCTCTCAAGGTACCTGGAGGAGGAAAGAAGAAGCCAGCTGCAGCGCCACCAGGGGGCGCCAGTGGGTCTGCCGCTGCTGCCCCTGATGAGGATGATGATTATGCAGGGGGACTGTGTTAGTTTTCACTTCACCAGCTGCCCTCTGCTGCCCTCTGTTGTCCCAGTGTAGAAGTGGGTAACACTACCTTTTTTAAATACTGATGCCCACCCACATGGCTGGGCTTCTGTTCATTGTGAAAAACGTTACAAATTAAAACTGCTGAATAGCAAGTCGCAGAATAAATCTTTTTGCCACATTAAATATAAGAGATAAGTGTGTATATATAATTCAAACACCTAAATAGCAAGTCGCAGAATAAAACTGACGCTCTGTCATGTTAAATGTAACATACATATACAGTTTGAGATGGATACTTAACATAATGAAAAATAAACACATTGTTCAGAAAGTATTGTATGTAAATGTATTATTTGATGTCAAAGTGTATCTGTGCTTTGTAAATTTGCTGTAATTTGTGGGTAGATCTTAGATTCTAACACTGCTATACCAATCAGCAAATACATGTTAATTTGTAAAAAAAAAAAAAGATTTATTCAGTATTGTTTACTTCTCTGGCCTATCACAGATGTAACCAGGTCAATATGCAAATAAGTTATTGTGTATGTTAAAGCATGTGGAAAAATTGGGAAATATATAAAAATGCATTAAAAGCTATAAATCTGCAACAATTAAGGATTTATATAATTGTGTATAACAAAATTACATTTAAGAAAAATTATAAACAATGTTTTGTTTTAGGTGACTGATTTGTCTAATTAATGGTGTCTTATCATTGTATAAAGTGATCATGGACAGTCTGTTTATTATATTGTGACACCTCAAATAAAAATCACCAAGTCATGAAACAAGAGACTATGCAGTTTTTTTTTATTTCAGGGTATATACCCTTTATTTCTGTGCTTTCTAAATCAAGTAAGCATTTCCAAAATGGTTGTTAATCTTATTTAACATGTTCATCGATTATGTCAAAAAGTATTATTACTATTATGTCTACTTCTTGCACATAATATTACCAATATTACATCTATTTTAGTATTTTACATTCTCCTTAATGTGGAAGTCAATAGATGCACTTGATAATGTTCTTTAATGGACACAAAATGAGGACAGGCCTTCTTGAGGTTTGGAGTCCCAGTGGGTTAGTATCCCACCAAACGTAAATAATTTGGGTGGAATATTTGTGTTGGAGTCCTGGTGGGTTAGAATCCCACCAAACGCCTGGGTTGGAGTCCCGGTGGGTTAGAGTCCCACCAAACGCCTGGGTTAAAGTCGGGGGGGGTATTTACAATAATGGTTTTAATTTTTTTTTCATGGCTTTTACCTAGTTTTCCGTTGTTTATTTCTTTTTGTTTAATTGCATTTGTTCCCTTCATCCTTTGTTCAAATGTTTTTAACAGTAAAGCACGTTGAGTTGCACATTGTGTATGAAAGGTGCTCTACAAATAAAGTTTATTATTATTCTTTTACTTAAGCTCTGCTTCTCGCTGGTGATGTCTGTCTCCTCAGTAATCATGTGGTGGTGTACATTATGTGTGCAAGAGCAATGGCACACCTGAGTGTAGCCTAATAAATATGACAATTTGTCTTGTGGCTCATCCATTTGGATAATGTTGGACACCTGGCGTATCTATGTAGTGTTACACAGGTAGTTATGCCTAACCAGTTAGACAATCAGTAATCATTATCAAATGGTTAAGAAAATAAACCATTTAACTTTTTATAACAATAACATCTTTCCTACAGTAGGTGGCTTGTCAGGTTGGAGGCGTTCTAACAAAATGTTCAAAATGTCAAAATCCAAGTCTAACAGCGCAACAACATGATATGTATTTGACCTGTGCCGTTGAGCAAGTCACTGCACCTCGTAGTGTTCTTACCCATCTGTATGCATTTCTTTAAATGAGCATCAACAGGTTTATTATGATTCATTAAATAAGCAACTTGGATCCAAAAACTCTCCTTTTCAGGTGTTTTATTTGAAGATCTCTACCACATTACCTTAACATAGAGACATTTTCACATTTCATTCCAACCCAACCCCCTATTCTAAAATGTTATTTACATGTAATGAAAATCAGTCATGGCAATAATGAAGTAATTCATGCTACAAGATCCTCTAATGCATAGTTTGGACCAAAGGGCATCATGATGAAGCCCTCTGTATAATGGCAAGGGCTCTTTCTTCATGTCCTGCTAGCTCAGTGATAGGCTTTCATACCATTTACTATAAGAGTTGGAAAGTTAAAAACTAGAGTATTTCAAGTGATGTGCAACAACATACCACCTAACCCATGTAATACCCTGATTCAAAAATAGCCCTCCCCTGGGC
The DNA here is from genome assembly GCA_027564755.1 of Amblyopsis hoosieri. Classification (NCBI taxonomy): domain Eukaryota; kingdom Metazoa; phylum Chordata; class Actinopteri; order Percopsiformes; family Amblyopsidae; genus Amblyopsis; species Amblyopsis hoosieri. Next base: position 5,219 of record JAODUE010019695.1, on the reverse strand, counting down.
AATGGTTTTGCCAAACTGAGGATGATGGAGAATATAATTATCAATTAATCCCATTCGCTGTGGAAAAATGTCCCAACGCTTTTTTCTCTCCACCCTCTTAAAAATGAGCCATAAGCATTTCTCCTTGTGCTGTAAACATACCAGTTATATGGTCCATCCCGTTAAATGTCATGCCTTTTAAATAATTCTCATCTTTTTACTATTATATATTCTGTCCGATCCATCGCAGGCTACCTCATGTAAACTATGCATCTACTTTGAACATACACAGTGAGTATCCATGTAACCTCCTCCATGGTGGAAACAGTTCTTCCTGAGAAAGATATGTAGCTGTCCGATTCTTGTCTAGTAATGCCTATTGCATCGTATCTCAGGTTCTCCATGGAGCATCGGGCATTCCAAAATTGCTGCATGTTGACTGTGTGCCTCTTTATTTAGTCCACAGAGGACCAAAGCTCTTTATTGCACAATCCCACAATACAAGTGTTCCAGCTGAACAAGGATGCCAATATGAGTTTGTGCTCACTTGTACTGTATATTATCATGCCTTTATCCATTGGTGGGAAGCCCTTATGTAGCACTGTACCATTGCTGTCAGAGCTGACCCCCAGTAAAATGACGGGGCCAAGTTACTGCTATTTAGCAAATATAGAATTCCCCTACATCCCCGTGTAAAGCTCAGATCCCGTCTGTTGAACTGGTTCCTGGTTCACTGGGTCTTCTCACGGGTCCACTTGATCATGGTCTCTGGCGAGCGATACAGGAAGATGAGTTTAGCGTACATGTCTTCCTCCAGGTCCAGTTCTCCGGTTTCTCGGACCAGGAAGATGTCCATGCACAGCTTGAGGATGCGGTCCACGTTGGGGAGCTCCTCGAACATGATGGTGTGGGAGATTCCGCTGAAGAACTCCCGCACAAACTTGCCGATGACCAGCACCACCGAAGCATACAGCCCCATGATCCTGGACAGAATGGGAGCACATGGGATTTAAAAGGTACAGTCGGTCATTCTAGAGAATGCTTGCTTGATATTTGAACTCGATCAAAACAATAACATCTCTCCCTTCAATGCCATAGGGTGCTCCCTTTGAAGATCTGCCCCATTGCAAAGGCTAGGATGTTGTTGTTGTGTGCAGTCTGCACCACTTTGTTTATGTTCCTATTTACAAAGCCAGGGCTGTGTAGAAGTATGGAATTATTTTTAAGCTAGTGTACTACAAACAGATTTGTTGAATTTGACAAAAAGTGCATTACTGTAGCTTACATTCGCTTACTAAACCTTTAAATATATAGTAAGCGGTTGTAAGCTAATACACTTTTGTATCGGATGGATATTCAAGATTACTTTACTTGTCTCAAGGAGAAATGTGTCTTAGACATAAAGGCTGCCACATAAAACCATCATATTCTCAGTACAAATACAGTACAGTGCAGTACAACCACACAACAGTAAACATACGATGCTACCCTTAGCCCTCCTGGTGTGCAGTAGCTTCACTGATAACACAACGTATTTATGTAACAACAACTCGAGGACTTTGTGAGACAGTGGTTTGTTTATTTAATGCCCTATCCAATGCGCATACACTTAATGTAATATGTAATATGTGTTGTATAAGCAACTACAAAGCTAGATTGAAACAGCCTATACTAAGAACATCACATGGGATCCAGCGCGAGCCTCCATGTCCATACGCTGTTATTGGCCACACAGTATTCTGTGAAGGGCCACTCACCCGTATCCTGCCAGGAAGCCCAGACTGGGGGGGCTGACCTGGTCACTGAAGACATACAGCTCCATGCCCGCTTGGCTGGGACTTCTTTTGCTGATCACACCCATCTTTGTCTGGTTGACGATCCACCACTCCTTGAGGTCCTCCTTAGATGAGTTATTGCGTTGCTGTTGCTGCAGGGTCAGCGTTATGTCCTCAAAAATCCTCGTCCCTGTGGCATCAGCTAGGACACCATGTGGCAAAGAAACTAGAGTTTATTACCAAGACATGGTGCAGAATAACGATGATGATAGACACATCATTGTGCAGGAGAAGTCTTCTTACAAATTGCAATCTACTATACAAGGAGCAAAGGACAATTCTGCATTTAAAAAGCACGTGTGCACACATTCAATCACACACACACACACACACACACACACACACACAGACAGACAAAGCATTCAGAAATTACCTTTGATGAAATACAATTAAAAAAAATTAATTTAGAAGAAAAAAAAAAAACCTTGGCCAATAAATAAACCAACATTTTAATAAATAGTAGTATTACATAACATATTTCAGTTACTGTAAATACCACAACAAATGTGTATGTGTTGTAAATAATGAAGTCATGAAACAGCCATGCATCAGTTTACTGCCTGTTAATTTCTTGCAACAATAAACCTGGGAACCCCAAACAGCTATGGAAAGAAATGAATTAGTGCTTCACCTTCATAAAGCAGCTCAATAGGCTTGGCATCTGTTGTCCTGGGCGCACGTATATACCGTGGGAAAATGTCTTTTATCAACCTGCAGGGGACCAGAGCAGAATGTTACTTACTGGTAATAATAGTTTAAAACAAATAGTAGAAATTAATAATATCACTTTCAACCCTTTGGCTTTTAAATTGTGTGTTTAAATGTTGATTTAAGGCGTAGTCAGTGATTGTAAGCAAATAAAAGGTCAATGTTCAGTGAATATATCCTCACGGTCACAGAAAGAATGATCAGGTGTGTCTACACACGCTCTGTAGATAGGAACATGGACAAAGTGGCGCAGAGCGCACCACGCAACACTAACTCAGCCTTGGCAATGCGTGTTAAATTTTGGGGGTGGAGTTTCTGACGGAGCTACCTCTGGCATTGAAGAAAGAGGTATATTTGTTTTGATAAGTTCAAATAAACTTTCTCCAAGATGCTGACTCCACATTTAAAGGCACACTCCTTAATTGGTGTGCAGAATACTGATTGGCTAAATGTCTACGGTTCTGCATAGAATATACAGTAAGCCATAAAGTGCCCTACACTATATACTCGTGTGTTGTATAAATGCAACATGCAACATGCAACATGCCAAAGTCCCTCTACATAGCCATGGATGGCCTGCTAAGCTCACAAACAGTGTAAATGTTTTTGTTTATTGTGTTAACTAAGCATATACTGTAAAAAATGTATTTCCAATGAATCTCTTAATTACACCAATATTGTGCATGGGAAACCGTTTGTGCTGATAGAATATATAGATATTTAAAACAAATATTTCTGATTGTATAACCTAAACAAAAATTGTTTAGGTTATACCCAAAAACAGCAACCAGGAAATGGCCTAGTAGTGAGTCTATAATGTGTTGAGTTGTACTCTTGGTAAATCTTCAATGCATATAAAAAACATTTATTTTCAGCACATCTATTCATTTCACCAACACTGTGCTTGTGAAACAGGTAATGGCATGCAGTATGTTGCTATGCTGTACCTATATGCAGAACCATACATCGTCCTTTAGACCCAGGCTCATACCCATCTCTACCCATGGTTTCATGGTCAAGGTGCAAGCAGAGGCACAGGTTCACGGCACCAAGTTGATGTATGGTGTGGCCAATACTTTGTTGCTACCTGATTTTAAGTAACACTTTTCTTTTCTTTAAACTTTAAGCACAAGGAAAATATACAGATGAAGAGGGAAATAGAAAATCTAAATGGATAGAACTCAAACATTGATTAATGTTTTAAACAGATTAAAATGTCCTTAAATTTCCCTGTGTTCAGTGATATAATAATAATACTTAATATGCAATTTATATTCATATGAAGTTATGGCATCTACATTTTAGTTCAGTGTGTTCAATGACAGTGCGCAATGCAAATACCATTAACTGCACCATAAAATTTGTTTTTTGAGCTGTAAACAAAGTAATAGGATTGATCTGTGATGAGACACATCAATGCTGGTGTTAATATTGACAAAATTCCCATTTTATACAAATCTTCATTTTATGTGCTGAAAACAGAACTACACGTCATATCCGTTAAATATCACCCCAGGACCTGGCTGGTCTTCATTGGTACACGCAGTACACTCATACGTCATCAAATTTAAATTTTAACGTTCATGTTAATGGTTTCCTCCTCTCAGCCCCTCCCCTCACTCAGCTCCTTGATGCATTTTGTAGTGGGTGGAGTTAGGCTCAGAGCTAAGGTGCAGTTACACTTTAATTAGTTAATAGTTTTGACTCTATTGGTCTGAGTTATCAATTCTGCTGAGTTATAAATACATTGATAATGACTGTATATTGTAAATTGGTATATTACTCAGGTATTACACCAGCAAGTTGTATTTTCAGCTATATTTTAAAATGTTCAGTAAATTATTGCAATATATATCCTATCTCAATGTATCGTGATACGTATCGCATCGTTACCCATGTATAATGATGCGCATCATATCACGAGGTCTAGGCCTGTCATGATAATTACTATATCAACTTATCATGCAATATATGGACATGACGTCAATCATAATAATATTGCCTGTTGTATTTACATGCGTGTTGCTGACATAAGAAAGTTAGCCATGTTGTGCTGCTTCTGTTCTTTCGTCAGGCAGCGCTTCACACACAAACACACACACACAGAGCAGACAGCTACAGTTGAAATAAGTGTTTCTCCAGGTTTTAATAGGTGCTTTTCCAGACTACGTTTGGAAGAATAAATGCGAAAATGTGTCATTTGGTTTTTTCCCTTCAAGGTTTATTTTTATTATTTAGCCAAGCAATGACATGAGTTAAACCAATTATAACGAACAACTGATGACATGACAATTGCGGAACATCCATCCATCCATCTTCTACGGCTTATCCGAGGTCGGGTTGCGGCAAGCGACCCCAAACTTTCCTTTCCCGAGCCACATTGGAAAGCTCTGACTGGGGGATCCCGAGATGTTCCCAGACCAGTGTGGAGATATAATCTCTCCACCTAGTCCTGGGTCTTCCTCGAGGCCTCCTCCCAGCCGGACGTGCTTGGAACACCTCCCAAGGAAGGCGCCCAGGGGGCATCCTTATTAGATGGCCGTACCACCTCAACTGGTCCCTTTTGACGCAAAGGAGCAGCGGCTCTACTCCGAGTTCCTCACGGATAGCTGTGCTTCTGACCCTATCTCTAAGGGAGACGCCAGCTACCCTTCTGAGAAAACCCATTTCGGCCGCTTGTACCCGTGATCTTGTTCT